>JAGVVM010006678.1:0-35520 GCA_019149425.1 Psidium friedrichsthalianum
CTTGTCCATGCGTTCTCTATCATTCTCGGAGCACACTTGGACAGCCTTTTGCAATTCTGCCTCATACTGATCTACTGTCATCTGCCCCTAACGAAGTCGCAAGAACTCCTCCATCTTCTTTCTTGCGTAGCTTCCGAAAAGTACTTCCCATTAAATGCTTCATGAAAAGCCATCCAATTCGGCACTGTATCTTTAGGGAAGATTCTTCCTCGAGTGGCCTTCCACCAATCATCTGCGGTGCTTTGGAGCTAGTAAACTACTATGAAATCCTTTCTTCCCCCGTACATCCCAGTATTTCGAACATTTCTCCAGTTGCTCTGCCTAGAGGAAGGTTGCATCAGGTCCTCTCGTTCCATCAAACTTTGGTGGTTGCAACTTTAGAAATTGCTCCACGAGGTGAGGCGTCTGTCGACCTCCATTGCCTAAAGTATTATTCCAATTTGCTCTATTCACGGTAGCTAAAGCAACCTCAGCAGCTTGGGCCACAGTGGCAGCTCTTTCTTCAACCTACCTGCCCATCAAAGTACCAACTTCTTCTGCCAGAACCCTCATAATAGCCCTAATACTTGGATTCTCTGCAGCTTGAGCTCCCGCAGCTAGAGCACCTATGCCAGATGCACTTCCATTTCATTGGTCTACCTCTGTTGTTTATATTCCTTGGTCTTACTCACCTAGACCTGCTATAATTCCGCCAAGGAATTAAAACCTAAACCACCAATCAGGGTCAGCAGCATGCAACAACAAGCTAGAACATACAATTACTAGCAACGACCACAGAAAGGCACTCACACTACATTAAAGCTAGGGTTCGGTCTCTTACTTAAGGTTCAGACGCATCTGCAGCTTAGCGCTTATAAACAGCATATGGCATCTCAATTATGGCAACCACATGCGCCAATCAAGAATAGGCATACACGCCCAATCCTAGTCCAACTTAGGGGTCTCGCTCTATCTAACCACCCTACAAATCATCATCCTTATCACTCCAAGCCTTGAATAGCCTTGAATAGCCTCTTATTGAGCTAACCTGGCTCTAATACCACTAAAACAAGGATGTCACACCCTGAACCCGGCGAACACATAACATCTCGCCTCCTACTTATTCGAACATCGCCTAGCCAACACTAACGACCGCCTAGAACTCGTCACGGCCAAACGATGGCTAGTAGATTCGCAACAACGGAAAGCGCACAACTCCAGACAAACATATAAACAGGGTAGGGAGAGAAAGAAATTTAAATTTACATAATATAGCACATAATAGTAAAGGTTCTATATAACATGAGGGAAAGACTATCATCTAGACATCAAAAACATAAGTTGGCCAAGATCAAAAAGGGAACAGGCTAAACAAAAAGACTACTAACCCCCATTTATGCATCATCGGGGAACTACTCATCCTCGAACAAAGGCCACTCCTCTAGATCAGACTCCGCATTGGGGATCCAGGTTCGCCAATCACCTGCTCGACAAACAGGTCATCTGCTCCCTCAATCTCCATTATCACATCCCCATTTGAATCCAGCACATCCATCGACTCAAGTCTACAACCTTGCCTCTAAAGGTAGCTACATTCATCAGGCTTGTTGGCCCCATCCAAAGGACTGGGACATCTAACCCCGCAAAGGACCCTGCCACTCTTCCTGACCTCTTCGGCTCATCCACCTCTCGTATCTATGAGGATCAAGACATCATATCCCTCGTCAATCTATACTATACAGTTATACCTCTCACACAAAATTTCGTCTACGACAGGATACGCAACTATCTCGATCTCAATATCCTGAGGGATCCCGTGGCGGATTCGGGGAATATTCATACCTAGGGTCGGGAGTCTAAAATGGCAATCAGCCACAAACTGTGAATTGAAACTCAACAAACAAACCTCTAAACTTAAATTAGAATGCAGCATACACCTAAAGCCAGAATGTAAACCCTCACATAAATATTATGGTTTCAGATCATACAGATGCAGATGCTCAGTGATTCTCTTGGGGTCTTCAGTGGCTCAATAGCACTCTCGAACCAAACCCCACCGGTGGCTTAATAGCACTTCCAGTCCCAGCCGTGTCAAAGACGCCTCAGGCTTGTGCCTCAACTCGTGTCTAAACACACCAAGTCGGTACCCTTGTTACTCCAGCTACCCTATGCCGAGCACGTTCAAATGCCAGTACAATGACCGTGGCTCAATAGCACTGCAATCGATACCTCCTTATCACTCCACCTTTCCGGTGGTCCCCAGACACTACCAGGCCATCCCGCACAGTTCTACGCACTCTGCCAAATGCACATGTCTCATGCCAGTATGCAGATCGTTGATGCGCAGCACAGAGTCCTTAATTAACTCGACCCATAATACTCATGCAAGTCAGCTTTGTCACGTGCATTTTCCTTATAATTTTTCATATGGGCACACATTTCACATCAAAATACATTGAACATAATAACCAAGCATCGCACATCACGAAAACTCGCATTTCGGGACCCAATTTCTATTCTAAGTAGTCTAGGCTCGAGGGCAAGAAATCTGGCACACATGACAAGTCCTAGTGTCTACAAAAGAACAATTTACCCCTATGGCCAGTAGCAAATGATTGACATTCGACGTCCAAAAAATTAATTTTTCATCATAAAATTTATCCTAATTTAAGTCTCTAGCATACCTGACATTCTATGTCCAGTTTAGAAATGTGCTCACCCAAAAAATCGAGCTCAGGGCAACGGCAGTTTCACAGTGGCTGGATCGCGAACGATCGTAGCTCGGCTGAATGGCGAGCTTGGATGAGCGACAGTGGTGAGGTGGCTCGGCCGAGCGACGATGAGCTCAGGCCATAGCGATGATGAGCTCGGGGCGGTTGCAGCTGGAGCAAGCGGTGGTGTGAGCAGGGTTGAGCCGACAGTGAGGCGAGTTGGAGCAGTCGCGCGGCTTGGCTCGCGCGTGTCGCAGCTGGATGGAGTAGTGGCCGAGCTAGAGAAGACGCAGCATCAAAGGCAAAGGATTGAGCAACAATAGGAGATTCTTAGGCAGCCGAGCAAAATCAATTCCCAAAAAAGAAAGAAGAAGTCGAAGAGAAGAAGGAAGAGCCACCTACATCAGATTTCCCCACTTGAACAGTGGTAATTAATGGCCTTTAATCATGCAGATTTGTCCCACCTGCATGGGAAGAAAGTTGGCAGTTGCATGGGGAAAAGATACCAGCAAAAGTCCTCGGATAGCTGGCTTCGGTAGAGGATAAGGAAGGAGGGAAAGAGGACCAAGTGCACGTGGAGGTTTAGTGGGTTCTTCAGCCGAAATTGGAGTAGAAGGTGGGTCCAAAATTTTAATTTCTCTTGTCTTATAGCACACAATGTGAGGGGGAGAATACAATTAGCAAATTTAGGATAGGGTGGAAAATTTTACACAATGGATGGGAATATTTTTCGGACTTGCGCGACGAGGATTTTGACTCGATTGGGGTTTGACGTGAACGAGAAATTTCTCGGCATGATTCGATTGGGAATATTTTTCGGACTTGGGTTTGCAGCTAGAGCAAGCGGTGGTGTGAGCAGGGTTGAGGCGACAATGAGGCGAGTTGGAGCAGTGGCGCGGCTTGGCTCGGGTGTGTCGTAGCTGGATGGAGTAGTGGCTGAGCTGGAGAAGACGCAACATCAAAGGCAAAGGATTGTGTAACAACAGGAGATTCTCAGGCAGCTGAGCAAACCAATTCCCAAAAAAAGAAAGAAGAAGCCGAAGAGAAGAAGGAAGGAGCTAGCTACACTAGATTTCCCCACGTGAACAGTGGAATTAATGGCCTTTAATCATGCAGATTTGTCCCACCTGCATGGGAAAGAAAGTGGCAGTTGCATGGGGAAAAGATACCAACAAAAGTTCTCTGATAGTCGGCTTCGGCAGAGGATAAGGAAGGAGGGAAAGAGAACCAAGTGCACGTGGAGGTTTAGTGGGTTCTTCAGCCGAAATTGGAGTGGAAGGTGGGTCCAAAATTTTAATTTCTCTTGTCTTGTAGCACACAAATGTGAGGGCGAGAATAGAATTAGCAAATTTAGGACAGGGTGGAAATTTTGCACAATGGATGGGAATATTTTTCGGACTTGTGCGACGAGGATTTTGACTCGATTGAGGTTTGATGCGAACGAGAAATTTCTCAGTGTGAACCGAAATTTTCCTTTGACACGATCACAGAATTCAACTTCAGACTGACGCTCCAACTAAATAAATGTTGGCATCCAAAAATAAATCCTCATTCCATGAAATCCAAATTTTACAATTTCGGATGTCGAATATTCGGGACGTCACATTTCTTGTCGTCTGATTTTCTTTCTGGGAACATTCATGGTTTGCAAGCTAGAAGAATGAATTGTGAGTTACCTTCGGCATCGAGTATTTTCATGATTCAAAAAGACCCATTGCCTCCAGGGAGTCATCGATAAGTCGCAATCATATGCGAGCTGGAAGTTATACTACACCGATGTGAGGCGACAAGTAGGCAACATCACGATGGCCGAATACGAGGAGCCTCAGGACAAAGATGAGCATGAACTACCCGCTCGTGAATTTCTTGATGGTGTTGGACGTCGACTTTTTCATCGAGGTGCTGGGCTTAACTTGGTGCTTCATTATAGATGGCATGCAAACACCGGAGGGAAGGTAATGGCCAGATATTACAGTGTTAACAAGGATTGATTTCGCTTTGATGTATATGCCTTGGCATGATTGTGTTTTTGCATGTTTCTTCTACATTCACGCATAGTGTATACACTTGTCATGTATCATCTCAATGTACAAAACAAACAAAGACATTCAATGCATATCCTCAATGCAGTATACAATTTTAAGGTTGGTTTCTTGAATGGAGCCTACTCTTGACTTTAAGGCTGGTTTCTCGCATTGGTAATAGTTGTGGTGGATTTGTTGCCACTCTTTTCCTCGAATGTCCGTCTATTTACACGCGCAATTACGATCCGATTTTTTAATGTTATTGTCTAAATTGAAATAATAAAAGGAAGCACATCCTATGTCGTGGATGGTATCACAAAAATAATAAAAGGAAGCATATCCATCCACATATTCTCGTAAGTAAATGACTTTTTTCCATGAAAAAACTGTTTTTATGAAAAAAAAAATACCTTTAATCTTTACACCGTCATAAAATCCTAGCTATACTTTCATTCAATGTGAGTATTGATCTAATCATATGTATTTTTTCAGAACTTTCAAAATTTACATAACATTTTTTTATAAAAAAATTCAAGAAAACCAAAGCTGGATTGAAAATATAAAGATGATGACACTCCATTTTTGCCTTTTGTCTTTCTTCCTAATGATGCCTTCATGCCAAACAGGCTCATGATTGTTATAGTTTTATGTCTCAAGTTCTCATTATTATCTAGGTGATCTCAAGGTACTTACAACTGCCATAGATTTGTGCTTCTAGAAACAGTTAGGCATGAAAAAATTTCATATACTATGCCTATTACGATATAAATCACACCACTGGCACAAGAGAGGAACACTAGAGCTACCTATGCTTTTGGTCCGCATTTACATATATAATTAAATGACGAATTATACGTAAATCCGTTAGTATTTGCATTTCACTTTTCTTAAGTACATGCATTTTAGGCTAGGACCAATAAATTTTCATAAAATATTTTATATTAATAATGTTTCAGAAGTAGAAATTTTCAACCATTACCAACAAATTTCTATTCGAGAAGTAGAAATTTTGTTATATTTATCAAATGTTTTTCTCTTATCAGAATCAACTTCAAAAGCAGAAGTATTACCATGCACCCCCTTAGAATCCACTCCTCCGATCCAACCCTA
Source organism: Psidium friedrichsthalianum (assembly GCA_019149425.1). Taxonomy (NCBI): domain Eukaryota; kingdom Viridiplantae; phylum Streptophyta; class Magnoliopsida; order Myrtales; family Myrtaceae; genus Psidium; species Psidium friedrichsthalianum. The sequence continues at coordinate 5,825 of JAGVVM010006678.1, forward strand.
CCCAACCTCAAAAGGATGGGATGACAAAACATATCATTAGTCTCTCACTCCACATGTAACTATGAAAGCGATGCCTCCGAGTTGCGCGACGAATCAAAGTCCTTGAACGAAAGAAAAGAGGATGGGAAGGGGGCTATAGTGCGAAATGCTAGAGGTATGCGTCGATCAGCATGTCACCGAGGTGAACCTAGGCATGAGTGGTGAGGTGAAGGTTGTCATCCTTGAGTGGCAGCCCCTTCGCATTATTGCACATGACATTCGGGAGCTCGATCTCGAGTTGTGCCCTTCTCACTCTATCCATGTACCTCTCATCCCCCAATGCGGTTGCAACCTGCACATCATCCGATTTTGTACGAGTTCTTGGATACGCCCGATTAAAAGAATTGTGCATTACTAGAAAACCAAGTCACACGTTGAAAAATGGGAAGAAGAATTTGCTACCTTACTAGAAAGAATCTCTGTGGCCAATTTTCGTTTTTTATTTAATTCAGTTAGATTAGCCAAACTTTTCAAAATGTACAAAGAGTTCAGAGTGTATCTAAGTTGTAGATAAGGGATGAAGCGATTACATGTTATATTTTATAATACTCACAACTTTTACATTTCAAGATTTGCGATTATTATAAATAAGGGATGTAGCAAGATTATTTTGTTTTGAAAAGGAGTTCAATCTAAGTCGTAGATAAGATCCTAAAGAGTTTGTACAGTCTTTCAACTGAGAAAGACATCCTATCCATTATTTCAAGGATCACACGACACTATTTTTGGATCCCACAAGACACTGTTTTTGAGACATGCCTGTTCGTCATGTTTCCGAAGTGATGAAGAGGATGACAGACCTTCTTTCCGAGAAAAAGAAGAAAGATTCTCTCTATCATAGGTATTTTGACGAACACCAGATCACTTGGAAAAGGCGATGGAAGATTCCAGTTCATGGTTGAGAAGCAGTTTAAGGTTGCTTTTGCCTGCTCTTTTCTTTGATTATCCGACTTTTTCGTATCGACCTAAGACTGATTCGGTAAAGGGTCTACCAATTTTGCTGCAGCTGCTATGGGGGCTATGGCCATTAATCACTCATGGGTTGCTGCTAATCCGGATCGTTTCCCCCCTGTACCGGTGCGCATTTCCTCATTGGGGAATTTTGATGTATTGGATGTCATTATGTAGCACAGTCTTATATATGAGTCTGAATACGACTTAACTTCATCCAATTTGTTGATGTTGTGATACAGGATCTTGCTATGCCGATTTTATTTGTATTAGGATATGCATGCATAATCTTTGAACAATCTCTATGCTTCAATAAAAGTGGAGTGACATTATTGATGGCTATGAGCTTATGGATTGTGCGAAGCATTGGGGTAGGCTTCACATAAAGTTGTGGTTACTGATGCCTATACCAGCCAATTGCTTTAATTGTAAATTGACTTAACCTTTCATTGTTTAATTACACTGACATAGATTTTCTTTTTACCATTTGTGCATAATGGGCCAAAATTTATTTGAAGGATGATGTGGTAGCATGTTGTTTGAACAAAATTTTAATTTGTTCAATACTGTCTTTTAACTTTTAATACATGTTCAATTTAGTTATTGAACTATGTCAAAATATTAATTTTGTCCCTGAACTTGAATTAATAAAAGGACAATATTAAAAGTTTTCATATAATACCTAGGTGCAGGGACCATGTTATCTATTGAGCTAAAATTCAGGGATTTGATTAACCAAATTAAAAGTTAGGGGGCCCTATTTGTTACAAAGTTCTGAACTATTTGGAACATTATCCAATAGTAATATTTAAAAACACACACATAAGGGGAGCTGTGCTCTGTTCCACAATGGCGATTGAATGCCCAGTGGAGAGGGACAAGACAGACTGAACGAACCTGTATGACGGCAAAATTTTGTGAATTTGTATTTTCAAGAAAGATGATAATCGATGAATAAGATATTAGTTTAAGTGATATGCACATCGACTTTCATAATTTACGGGACGGTGATGTGACGAATCGCAATTTAACTTCACAAATTAAAATCTATCTTTGAATTCCGTAAATTTAGGAATTACAAGAAAGAAGGCAAGAAAAGAGTGAAAAAGAAGAAAGAAATTTCAGCAGTTGGGCCTCTCGCTGGCTTGGATTCCACAGAACCTTGAGGCTTATAATGGCGAAGGCCAATAGCTCCTCTAGATCTAAGCTCCTCATTCCTTCCATCTCCGCTCTGAAAAGAGGGCTCATCGACCGATTCACAAATATTTATCATGAAACTAAAGACATTTGCTCATACATGTCCATGAAACTGTGTTGCAGTCGTAGATGTTCAAGAACGTATATGTACTCGAGCTTCATTCGATCTCATCGATGACTTCGGATTTCTGTTAGCTTCTGAATTTTATAGACAAATGGGAACAAGTTGAAACCTTCTTCTTTTTTCTCCAGCGTTGTGATTTCAAGAGCCGTGCATAAGTGATCCGCCACAAGGCAAAAGACCTAATCAATTGTGATGCATTAGCTGGTGAACTTGTTTTTTTTTTTTTCTTCTCTTTACTCCCTTGCCGTAAGGCATGAGGCACAAACAATTTTATCATGCCCAGATTGTGGGTGGGGTCTCATTCTCGCATCGAATTCTAGTTCTGATCCGTAACACGAATGGATTCTAGACCCTATTTAAAAACTTCCACTCTCGATTTAGCGAGGATTGGCTCTTTGTTCTTACATGTGAGGAAAGTGGTGGGTCTAGTCTTGACAGGTGGCCCGCTTACAATTCTCCTGTGATGCGAAGAATTGGAAAAAAAAAAAAGCCCGTACGAGATTCGACGATGAACCAAAAAAAAAAAAAAGGGATTCCAATTCCATTTATGGGCATTTGAATTTCCCTACGAGGCGTCGACCCCCAAAAAAAAAAAAATTCCCCCATGAGGTACGACCCAGAAAATGATTGAAGCTCCATCAAAGAGGAAAAAGCATTACAACACAAGAATTCACAGATTCCAATACAACACAGGATAACTACCAAAAAAAGTTATGAATAGCATTACAACGCAAGAAGCAAAAGCACACGTCTCTAAGAAGAAAAAGATTCCTCGGCAGTACTAGTACAACAGCAGAGTTGAACCGTGCCTTCACAGAAAAACCTGAGAACTACTCCTGTAGTCCTGTGCTTGGCCAGCGCGCATCCTGGGCTGATCTCGAGTGGTGTTATCTAAGGCCGGCTTGTTCGCGACGTGCTTTCCCTTCATTCCGAGCCCTGCTGTCGACACCATGACGGCCACTTTCTTCGCAACCATCCTGAAGATCGCAGCTTTGATCTGTCCTCTCTTCGGAGGCATCCTCGCTCCCGATTCTTCTTCGTTGAGGGCGCGTTGGACATTTTTTCAGTGATCTTCTCTCTGCAAAGAAAAGTGTTACTACAGATAAGCAAGCAGAGAGAGAGAGAGAGAGAGAGAGAGGTGAAGATAGCAGGGAGGAGTGTTTTGTATATATAGACGAAGGGGAGACGAAGGTGAAGAAACCCTAATTACGATCTACCTCTCGAGGGCCCTGCCGTTGACGCGATGACGGCCACTTTCTTCGCACCCACCCTGAAGATTGCAGCTTTGATCTGTCCTCTCTTTGGAGGCATCCTTGCTCCCGAATTCTTCTTCGTAGAGGGCGCGTCGGACATTTTTTTCAGTAATCTTCTCACGGCAAAGAAAAGTGTTACTAGAGATAAGCTAGCAGAGAGAGAGAGAGAGGTGAAGCTAGCAGGGAGGAATGTTTTGTATATACAGACGAAGGGGGAGATGAAGGTGAAGAAACGCCGGGAAGGCAGAGATCGCCGGGCACGTTCTTGATGAGCATCTACAAAAAATGGGGAAGCTTCTTTATTTGGTCGGGACGAAGCTTCACGTGCAAACCAGGTCACAGGTTGAAAAATGGGGAAAAGAATTATTACAACTAAGGGCTGAACTGAGATTTTTTTTTTTTTTGAAAAAGAGTTCAGGGAGTATCTAAGGGATTAAATGTTATATTTTATAATACTCTAACAACTTACCATGCAAACCCTAAACCCTCACGGTGGGTTCACTTGGAAAAAAGCCGTTGAAAGGTTCGCACCCACTCTTCACTTTCCTCTTCAAAGTTTCCGTTTCCTTCGTCTTTGTGTGGCACCAGAGGTTCGAGACTGCGCGGAAGTGGCATTCTTGCTCAAGCTGAAGAAAAAGCCAAAGAGGAGTCGTCGCCATCATCTTCTTCTTCGCTTGATCAACAGCAAGCTCAACCCAATTCGGAGAAGTGGTTTAAGGTTGTTCTCGCCTGCTCTTTTCTTCTGATTATCTAACTTCTTCAGTACAACCCCAGTCCTTTGTTCTTCTGACCTCTGAGATGAACGATCTTTCCGAAGAAATTGGGGCTTATGGAGAAGATTGAGTTACACTTGACGGTGTCTCTGGTACAACAGAAATGGCTCTAATTGAATGTGGATGCCTACACTAGTTGATTTGTTCTGTTTTTGGATAGCTCAATGGGACAGCGAAATAGTGCACTCATACGCAATTTGACTGTTTGTCATCAATCAGCCATCATCACTTCAAGAAAATATCCAAAGCTCCATCATTGAAAAGACAATGATGAGATTCTCCGCAGCTTCTGCTGTCTTGTCGTAATACATGTCCAAGCATGGTTCAATTTTTTCCGCCAACTAAGTACCATCTGACATGGAAACTTCATGGTTCGTCTTTGTGTGGCACCACAGGTTCAAGACTGGGCGGAAGTGGCATTCTTGATGAGCGCCTCCCTGTTCCCTTCGTACGCATTGGAAAAGACGTTGGGAGGTGCCAGTGCATGGTTGCGTAAGGAACTTCCTAACCTCCTCAGATTGTTTATCTTCAAGAGGTACAAATTACTTTTGCTGTCACCCATTTCCCTTCTTCGCACCCATCCTTCACTTTATTAGGTGCATGTCCTAAAGTAGTCATAGGGTGATTATATTCTGAACATTTTATTATACTTTCAATCATATTAATAAAAGACGTGTTCATTTATTTTGTCTTATGACTTTAAATAAATGAAGTTTATGAGATCAGTTGTAATTGAGCCTATTCTTAAGACCTCGAAAATATATGTGACAGGTTATCAGTTGTACTGATCTTTAAAATTATTCTTGATCAATGGATCGTTGAGTGAATGTCAGTATTCCTATTGAGACCAATGCGTTTTGAACTTCTTCATTGAGTATTGAATACTTAAGAGGATGACAAGTCACAAGTCATTAAATATTAGATATCCGAGTTGAAAATATAGGTTGCTCATATCGGAGGAGTTCACTGAACATGACACACATTGAACGATTAGCAAGTATGGAAGTTTCAAGCGAGGTCAACGTCTAATTATTTAACGCTTTGGTTATGTAAGTGGTCCTCAGACCTGAGGCACGATACTGGCTTGTATGTAGAATGGCTATAGTTCACAAATGCGCATATTGGTAAGTCGTCGATCCACCTCTATACTTGATGGTCATGGTTTATTCGCATACGAAGTCACAGACGTGCACAACAGTGGGATCTGTCTCTTTGTTTAAGTACGAGGTTGATGTCTTATGCGATTTAATCGTGACAGTGCATGGAAAATCCTCAGCCAGGGTTAACAAGAATGTCTCGTATATGCATGTCAAATAGATTAGTGTATATGATCGAGTTGGCGACTTGACTAATAATCCATGGCCGTTGTTTGATCAGGACATAGTAAGATAGAAGGATTGAATTACACTATAGCCAAAATTGACATGTTCATTATGTTCTTGCAACATTCACACTGTTTAGATAGTCACAATATATTGTTAAATATTAGTCATCATTTGTGGGACCTAGAGATTGATTAGGGATAATCAATTCTCTTAGTGATACCAAGTAGTTAATATACGTCATACTGACAGCTTAGTGATTAACTTAGGGATGTCACACATCATAACCAACGCATGACAACACTAGTTTGGAAGAAGAAATTGTAAAGATATTTTGCAATTGTGACTATAGAGATAGTCGAGCGAAATTAGATCAAATGGGATTCAATTCTAATTTCTAATCACAAATTGATAAGCATATGATGTAAGCACAACCTCAGCATGATATGATATTGATGTGACATTCGCATGAATCATGAGATGATAAGGTTTATTATCTAAAGGATAAGAGATAAGATTTCTTATCAAGAAAAGTCAAAAGATAAGATTTGTTATCCAAAGACGAAGCACGAAGTACGAGATGATGATTACACGAGAATCAAGACGGGATGAATGACAAGATAGGGCTGCAATGAGGCGGCCACCAGACAACATTGGCCAGTGGTGGACTAGCTACCGCCCTAATATAAATTGCCCTATAGTGCAATTTATGGGGTATCCCGACCCCTATAAATAGGGATTGGGGGTTAAGATTTGGGGTGACTTTTCTCTTGGTTTCTTCGCCTATCCAAGTGAGTTTCGTATCATTTCTTTTGTGTACATGTGAGATTGTTCTCACATGAAACACTTGAGAGTCATGAGCCGTTCGTGATCAAAAGGGAATGCTTGGTTTGTCGCGTCTCAAGAATTGCTAGCACAATCAAGGAACCATTATCCGCAAGCTTCATCTTCCATTGTTACGCGATTAGTAGTGTGTATGAATTAGAGGCTCAATGTTTATGGAGTTCGAGAACATAAAGAATCAAATTGGCTCAAGCGTGCTTATGGAGGTAAGCTGCGAACCCTCTTGATGTATGTTTTAATTTTTGATTGAAATGCACGAATAGCCCCTAAGGAAGATCCGCGTACGAGTTATGTTTAATTCCGCTGTGCACGTTCTATTTTGTTGAAAAAGCTTCGAAATTTCCTGTACGAAACCCAATAAGTGGTATCATAACCATCCTTACGCATATTTGTACATTTGATTGGTTTGGTTCATCGTGGTTCTTGCAATAGACCATTTATGTTTTGAAAACCACTTTTCTATTTCAAGGGTCTAAGTTGATTGAGATCAACTTGGTAAGAACTAAACTAAATCAATCATGAATCGAAAATCTATTTTGGTTTGTAATTATTTAACGTGATCTTATTGGCACGAGATCCATTGAACCTGTACAAAAATGGATAGATATTCATGCTTGACATCTATCCGTTTATTTTATTAGTAAATGCATGCTAATGGGTTAGTATGCGAGACGAGACCGAATTAGGACCATTTATGGCCTGAATCTCCTTATTCTACTATTAAGTCATAATGGGATTTCAGACTTGTGGCCTTCCATCATCGTGGTTTGATCCTCTGTTATAAAGATTAATTGATTGGCTATGGATATATATGAGTCAATTGTCGATTATAATATTGGACCACTTGGTTAAGCATTTGATGTTGTGGGATTGAAATTAGATAATTTTCAATAACTGTTAGGTGAGGAGTTGTTGGTGTTTTCAACACCTGCAAGAGATGATATGTCAGACTTAACTATGATCATGGGGTCAATAACTGTCAAGTGAAACTTTCATAATCTAGAAGCCAAAGTTAAGATTGTGACTCACATGAGATAGGTTGAATAAGCTGATTCACTCATCTAGTTCATAGAAGGCCAATAAATGTCAAGTGAGGTGAAATGTGAACTAATGAGACTCGAATCCCCACTAGTAATCTCACCCAATGGAGATTGTCGTTTCTCATTGAAGGAGTGCGAAATTCGATAAATTTAGTGGGAGGGCCTATTTCATTTAAAAACCATAATGAAATAGCTATTTGAAAGTACGACACCTAACACTTAGTTTTTCTACACAAATTTTATATACTCTGCTGAAATGGTGAATACAAGCCCTATAACTTCAATTCTTGACAAGAACTACTTGACTGGCCCTAATTTTAATGATTGGCTAAGGAACTTGAGAATTGTTCCCAATTTTAAAATGTTTAGATATATGCTCGATGAGAAAATGCCATCCTCATTCCCTGAGTGTGCAACCCAAGAGGAATGTGACAATTATGAGAAGTGAAAAGAGAATGACCTAAAAGTTAGATCACACATGCTTATTCAATAAACAACAAGTTCCAGAAGAAGTATGAAAATATGGATAGTGTTAGGTCGGTTATTGTATCTAAAGAAATTCTTCTATGAGAATAGTCGCACATGAAGATATGAGACATCTAAAGCACTATACCACATGAAAGATGGTAGAAAGATCATCTGTGAATGATTATGTTCTTAAGATGATCTGGCATATTAAGGAGCTAGCAAGATTGAATCTCATTATGCACAATGAGTTGGTTGTGGATTTAATCCTCCAATCTCTGCATGATTCATTCTCTAAATTTTTCCAGAACTTTTACATGCATAATATGGAGAAAACCCTAGCTGAGTTGCATAATATGCTTGTGATTTATCAGAAAAAAATGCACAACTCTAAACATAATATAATGGTTGTGGCTGAAGTTTCGTCTTTGGGAAGTAGGACTTAAAAAAAAAAAAAGTAAAACGAAACCTAAAAGAGGAGTTGTGCAGCCAAAGCCAACAATTGAAAATGGCATATATCACCACTGCGGTCAGATAGGATATTGGAAGATGAATTGTAAAAGGTACCTTGTGAGCTTGAAAGTCAACCTGAATGACTGACCTTACGAAAGAGTAGTATCCATGCCTCCTTAAGATGATCTGGCATATTAAAGAGCTAGCAAGATTGGATCCCATTATGCATAATGAGTTGGTTGTCGATTTGATCCTCCAATCTCTGCATGATTCCTTCTCTAGATTTGCTCAGAACATCTACATGCATAATATGGAGAAAACCCTAGCTGAGTTGCATAATATGCTTGTGGTTTATCCAAAAAAAATGCACAACTCTAAACATAATATAACGGCTGTGGCTGAAGTTTCGTCTTTGAGAAGTAGGACTTTAAAAAAAAAAAAACAAACGGAAGCCTAAAAGAGGAGTTGTGCAGCTAAAGCAAACAATTGAAAAGGACATATATCACTATTGCGATCAAATAGGACATTGGAAGATGAATTGTAAAAGGTACCTTGTGAGCTTGAAAGTCAACCTGAATGACTAACCTTATGAAAGAATAGTGTCCATGCTTCCTTAAGATGATCTGGCATTTCAAAGAGCTGGCGAGATTGGATCTCATTATGCACAATGAGTTGGTTGTGGATTTGATCTTCCAATCTCTTCATGATTCCTTCTCTAGATTTGTCCAGAACTTCTACATGCATAATATGGAGAAAACCCTAGCTGAGTTGCATAATATGCTTGTGGTTAATGAGGAAAAAAAATGCACCACTCTAAACATAATATAACAGCTGTGTTGAAGTTTCGTCTTTGAGAAATAGGACTTTTTAAAAGAAAAAAAGCAAAAGGAAGTCTAAAAGAGAAGTTGTGCAGCCAAAGCCAACAATTGAAAAGGGCATATATCACCATTGCGGTCAGATAGGACATTGGATGATGAGTTGTAAAGGGTATCTTGTGAGCTGGAAAGTCAACATGAATTACTAACCTTATGAAAGAATAGTGTCCATGCTTCCTTAAGATGATCTGGCATATTAAAGAGCTGGTGAGATTGAATCTCATTATGCACAATGAGTTGGTTGTGGATTTGATCCTCTAATCTGTATATGATTCTTTCTTGGATCTGTTCAGAACTTCTACATGCATAATATGGAGAAAACCCTAACTGAGTTGCGTAATATGCTTGTGGTTTATGAGGAAAAAAATGCACAACTCTAAAAATAATACAATGGATGTGGCTAAAGTTTCGTCTTGAGACGTAGGACTTTTTCAAAAAAAAAAAGCAAAAGGAAGCATAAAAGAGGAGTTGTGCAGCCAAAGCCAACAATTGAAAAGGGCGTATATCACAAATGCGGTCAAATAGGACATTGGAGGATGAATTGCAAAAGATACCTCGTGAGTTTGAAAGTCAACCTAAATGACTGACCTTATGAAAGAATAGTGTCTATGCTTCCTTAAGATGATTTGGCATATTAAAAAGCTAGCAGATTGGATCTCATTATGCACAACGAGTTGGTTGTGGATTTGATCCTCCAATCTCTGCATGATTCATTTTTTGGATTTTCCAGAACTTTTACATGCATAATATAGAGAAAACCCTAGCTGAGTTGCATAATATGCTTATGGTTTATGAGAAAAAAAAATGCACAACTCTAAGCATAATATAATGGCTATGGCTGAAGTTTCGTCTTTGAGAAGTATGACTTTTTTAAAAAAATGTAAAAGGAAGCCTAAAAGAGGAGTTGTGCAGCCAAAGCTGTTACGCCCCGAACCCACGAGCCTCGGGATATCCCTATTATACCTGTACGATCGAATGGTTAGCAAACACGACGACTAGGAAACTTGTCAAACCAAACAACCTCAGAGTTCCTGTTACAATGGAAATGAACTCCTCTCAAACACATACGTAGAAAGGGTAGAGAGAAGCAGTATCATCAAGATGCGTCAACCACATCTTTATTATATCAAAACTTTTAGATATAACTGTCAAGTGATGACACATATATACATACTTCAAAACTTTCACCACCTCATGACAATCAATTACTCGACCTTTACAACAAAATGCTCTAGGTCAGCAAGATTCTCAACGCCAATAGCGAGCAAACCATACAAATTTCTACCAAGGGGTTTCTGCCTCAACTCTACTCATCATCATCCGTCCCACTATCTGGTCTAGGGAAAGACTGAGTCTCTAGATCAATTTCCTTCGGGATCCCTTGTCTTACTCGTATTGCACTCATTGTGGATGGGAGTCTGAAAAATAAGGGTAATCACTTATGAGAATGAATCTCAGCAAGCTAACCTCTAAATCTCTTCTCAGAATACCGAACACTCCCAGACCCAACTTCACACCTCATCTAGGCACTCAAACCACAGAGTCAAACTTTAAATCACAGACCAAGAAGATCAGGGTAACGCCAATAGAAAACTCGTCATAAATAGCCATTTATAAAAATAAAAAAATAGCTATGTCTAATTCACGACCACAATCTCAAACCCGAATTTCAAACAATAGCCAACTAGTGGTTCGATATAAATAATCAGAAATTTAATCAAACACGTCTAATTAAGGACAGTCCATGCAAATATATATGCATGCATACTCAATCTTGAGCCTTGGCTTAATAGCTAATTTGACTCGCATTATATAAGCGCATCAGGTTCCGACCTGATATCGTACGCATCAGGTTCGTGCCTCAACCTTCGTGTGGGACGCTTTCAGGTTGGCACCTTATCGCTCCAGCTACACCGCGTCAAAACATATTAGGGCGCACAGCGCCTTAACCCGTGTCATATAGGTACCTTAGGTCGGCATACTTATCTCTCCAATTCTCCGTATCGTGTAGGCATTCAGTGCCATCCTCCATGGCTACGTATTACGCAATGGCTATATTTTACCAAGTGATTCATGGCTACATATTATGCAAAGTCACAATGATATGCAATCAACGTGCAAAAACTGTCATACTCGCCTTTCAGGCAATAATATCCTTTAAATTCATTTGGACAGAAATCATCAGTCAAGTACATAGGCCACATTTCAAATATGAGTCCAAATATTCAATCTAATATTCGACCAAATAACTAAGCCAATCAACTCATTTACTAACTAAATTGTTACATTTTATGAAAAGGTTCCACATTAAAAATCGAAGTCATCAAGTCAACACACGTGGATCCACAAGACTTGTCATTTCTCAAACATAATTAAATGTGGCAACTCATGAACAATGCACAGGGATCGTGAACAGTGATTTCAAATTACTATTTGGCTCGTTTTTGTAGAAAATGCTCCAAAAATATATTTTTGGTATTCGAACCACACTGAAACCACAAAACTTGTCATTTTCAATCCATAATTAATTGGACAGCACATGAACAGTGTTTTTGGATCATGAACAGTGACTTCAAGATACTATTTGGCCTGTTTTTGAATAAAAATCCCAAAAACTATTTTTTGGTATCCAAACCTCACGAGACCCACTCCAATTACAACAAACAAAGCCCTTATCCAACACAGCAGCAACATATCTCAAATCCATAGCATATCTCAGCCTCCACAAGATTCATTTGCTCAAATAACACCAACACTGGCAATTTTTCCTAAACCAATTTACCTCGAATCGGCCCTAAAGCTAGTCATGGAATATACAATATTCTAATCAAGACATAGAGGTTTAACTTTACCTATCAAGGGTGACACAAAGCTAAGAAAAGTAGCGAAGCGGCGCATAGCGTCGACCGACGAAGCACGACGATAGCAGGCGGAATTCGATAAAACCCAACAAACCAAGGCTGTTCAAGGGCTGAACAGTGTGGTTTTCGAGTGAAATCAATATTTTTCACATGCAAATGAGCTCTTCTACAGGCCGCTAGGGTTAACATATATCAACATGAGCAAAGTTCGTTTAACATAAGATAGGTTTGTTGACTACAATGGCAAAGCAGATTTGAAGGTCAAAACGATCTCGAATGAAGTGATTCAAGTTTGGAATAAAACCACAGATAATGAACTATGACAAGATTCGAAAATTGCAATGATCCAACAGTCATCTCGGCAGGGGCCGATCAAAGTGGACGGCAACAATTCTGGCGCTAGCAGAGAGAAAGAGAGAGAAAACCGAAAATTTATAGAGAGAGAAAGAGAGAGAGAGATGAGAGAGAAATCAATGGTAATTATGGAGGAGAGAGAGTAGTTTGACCAATAATATCTTGAGGATAATTATCACCGGTGATTATTCACGCGAAAGAGACATAAAGCTGAACGAATTGACTGATTTTTGGACTATCAGTAAAATTTGGACTGATAAAACTTGGGCCATCAATTATTTTTGGTCAAAGCTGATCAAAATGGTCAAAACCATGACCAAAAAGACATCCTTAAAGTTCGTATCAAAACGAGACTGACCGGAGCTCACTTGGTGCTGTTTTGGCTTACTTACGATCGGAAAATAACTCGGAATACTGCCGAACAATTTTTCTAACCTGTTAAAATTACTAACACCCTCTAGCCATGGATTCTAGCATAAACTGGGGGGAGATGGCAATTTTTAATTTTGTTCTTTTCTAGGTATTCCAATACCAAGGTCCAATTCATGCCTTTCGAGCGAATCCAATTTCAACCTCCGTAACACTCTTGAGAGTCGATTATCCTATTCCGAAACCCAATTCGTGACCTCATTCATAAGAAGACAACTTTAAATAAATTCTCAAACTAACGAGTGGCTTTTAGGAGTTACGTGTACCGACCATTTGGTTCTAATGCTTATAATCCTAGTTAGCCTTTCCTTTGGTTGTCATCTCAGAGTGGCCAACTTCCAGTGAGATTTATTTATAGCACTTCCCGAAATAAAAATTTTGTATTCAAATTCCGAAAAAAGTGATCGAAACTTAGGATGTCACAAAAGCCAAACAGTTGAAAAGGGCATATATCACAATTGCGGTCAGGTAGGACATTGGAAGATGAATTGTAAAAGGTACCTTGTGAGCTTGGAAAGTCAACCTGAATGACTGACCTTATGAAAGAATAGTGTTCATGCTTCCTTAAGATGACTGGTATATTAAAAGCTGGCGAGATTGGATCTCATTATGCACAATGAGTTGGTTGTCGTTTGATCCTTCAATCTTTGCATGATTTCTTCTCTGGATTTGTCCAGAACTTCTACATGCATAATATGGAGAAAACCCTAGCTGAGTTACATAATATGCTTATGGTTTATGAGAAAAAAAATGCACAACTCTAAACATAATATAATGGTTATGGCTGAAATTTCGTCTTTGAGACGTAGGACTTTTTCAAAAAAAAAAAAAAAGCAAAAGGAAGCCTAAAAGAGGAGTTATGTAACTAAAACTAACAATGGAAAAGGGCATATATCACCATTGCGGTTAGATAAGACATTGGAAGATGAATTGTAAAAGGTACCTCATGAGCATGAAAGTCAACCTGAATGACTGACCTTATGAAAGAATAGTGCCCTTGCTTGTTGAGACTAATTTGATTAGTGTTGAATCCAACTATGGGTTCTAAATTTTGCAGTAATGTTTCACATTTGCATGTCATTGCAGAATTTAGAAATAAGCGGGATGCTGGAACGAAATGAAATTGTCCTAACGTTTGCAAATGAAGCAAGAGTTGCTTCCTTAGCAATAGGGACATTTCATTTATGTTTACCCTTAGGACATGTAATGGTTTTGTAAAACTGTCTGTATTATGAAAATGCTATAAGGAACATTATGTCTTTACCACGCTTAGTAAACGAGAATTATGAATTTTCTTTTACTGGAGATATTTGTTCCACTTTTCATAATAGAAGATGTGTTAGTTCTGGTACATTAACCAATAATCTTTACACCATTACGACGTCTAGTAATATCAATAAGCAAAAAAGTTACGATGTGAGTTCCATTACTAAACGCTCTAGAGATAGTCCAAATCCAAAATATGTCTAGCATCTCAGGTTAGGTCATATTGGAGAAAACAGAATCGATAAGTTGAGTAAAGATGGATATATTAATTCATCTGATTTTGAACCATGCTAAGCTTGCAAGGCATGTCTTTAAGGAAAAATGACCAAAGTTCCCTATATAGGGCATAATGAATGAGCTGCTGACTTACTTGGATTGATACATTCAGATATATGTGGGCCAATCAATGAGGTTGCTAGAGGCGGTTATTCCTACTTCATTATACTTGATGAAGTATAAATATGAATTTTTTTAAAAGTTCAAGGAATTCAGAAATGAAGTTGAGAAGCAAACATGAAAAAATGTTAAGGTACTTCGATCTGATCGAGGTAGTGAATACCTTAGCACTGAATTCCTGGATTATCTCAAGCAAAATGACATTCTATCACAATAGACACCTCCTACGACTCTAGAGCATAATGGTGTCTCAGAAAGGAGAAATCGTACTCTATTGGATATGGTGCAATCCATGATAACTTACATCGAACTGTCTGTATCCCTTTGGTGATATGCCATTGAAACCATAGCGTATATACCAAACAGAATGCTATCCAAATCTGTCGCTACTATGCCCTATGAGATATGGCATGATAGGAGACCAAATCTTAATCATGTTAAGATTTGGGGCTATCCAGCTTTCGTTAAGAAGCCAAAGACAGATAAATTGGAGGTAAAGTCTGAACAGGGTCGCTTCATTAGATATAAAAAAAAAGTTTTCGATATTATTTCTATTTTCACTCTGACCAAATAGTTTGGGTCAGTAAGCACATTACCTTTCTAGAGATTCAGTTCATCCAAGAAGATGGCACTGGACACAAAATAATTTTGCAAGAAAAAATCAATAAAGCACCACCTACTAAGTTTGGACACCAATCTCTCGTTTAGTGGGAGTTTCTAGGCAAAAGGACACTTTTAGTGCCATAACTTGTGTATGGAGATCACTTTAGTATTAAAAGTTTCAAACGGATCACTTTAGTACCAAGTTTTTGAAAAAATAATCAATTTAGTGCCAACTCCGATTTGGTCTACCAGATTTCTGATGTGGCCTTATTTTATTAATAAGTGAAGTCGACGTGACGGCCGAAGAGTCCAGTCAGCAGTTGAAGCCTTCACGACGTCATTTTACATATGGTTCTTCAAATAAGAACCTTAAATTAGCCGATTGAAGAGAAAAATCCTTGCTTTAAAACCCTAAACCAGCAGAGCCTTGAGCAACCCGTGGATGGCTTCACGATTGTTAATGAAGGGCTTCATAAGCAGCTTCAGTAGCGCCTCAAACCATAAATCGGCCAATTCAAGAAAATCCCTAATTTCAAAGGACAAACCCAATCTTGATTTGGCAAAAAAAAAAAAATGATAGGTCAGAGTTGAAAATGGGGGGCTTCATGAACGGCATCAGCGGTTTCAGCAGTGCCTCAAACCCTAACCCTAATTCTTTTTAAATCGAAGAAGGTAAATGTTATTGTTATTGTGAGTTACCGAGTCTAATAAGAACATCTTGGACTAGGTTGAATCTAGGTAGACGATTCAATGGATGTGCTAGGTATAAAGAAGGCTTGAAGTGTAAATATTTCAAATGGGTTGATTCAAAATTCTCCAAACGAGCGTTTGAGGTGATATTGGAGCTTCTTGAAGGACGACATAAACCTTTACCTACATTAGTGGACAAGTTGGATAATGTTCATGTTCAATCAATGCAAGTTAAAAATAATGCTTTAGCATCTTTGGCCAACCATTTAAAGAAGGAAGTTACAAGCATGAAAATTGAAAGAATTTATTCTCGAGCATTGATTATATTATTGTTCTATTGTGTAGCCTTTTTCATGGGCAAATGTAAAGAGAACAATGAGAATATGTTTCTCAGTCTACCATAATTGAAGATGAATGAAACATGTAGTTGTGAAAGGCAATTTGTAATTGTGTTGCTAGTTTGATGTTTTTCTAATTTTTGCATGGAATAAGAGTTTTCTATTGAAGTCGAGGTTGGCATTCATTGCTTGTGCACTTTTACAAATTTTGATGAGATTAGTTGTTGTGCAATGTCAACTTTCTTTGCTTTGTTTAGTTGTTTGGGATTTGTTGGTTTGTTGCAATTTTTGCTACAGGCGCTGGTCAAATGAAAGAGTATTAGTTTGCTGAAGGTGATCAATTTAGTGCTAATCGTGCTTTAAAAAATAATATTTCAATGCCAATTTTTGACTAAAGTGATCACTTTAACGCTAAGCTTTTGTCAAAAATGATCACTTTAGTGTCAAGTTTTAGTGAAAATGGCCACTTCAGTGCCAGTACTGATTACAAAATGACCAATTTAGTGCCAGGTGAGCCTAGTTGCATCTGCTGGTGCTAGGAGATTACACCTTCTATTGCAGCAACTGTTGGTGCACCAGCCTACACGAGCTACAGTAGTAGCTGGTACCAGCAGCTTACAAGCTACACTACTACACCAACAATTTGCCGCCACTGCACTGCTACTCTAGCTGGTGCACCACCTTACACCAACTACAGCTGCTTTGCTGCTTTTGCTCGCACCAACAAGTGTTGGTGTGCTATTTGAAGCTACAAATGCACCAACAGCTGCTTATAACAAGCATAACCCAACAGGCACAGACAAAACTCCAGCACTTCAACAATATCAACCAGCGACATAACACCAGCAACCTCACATCAGTCAAGAACAACACAACAACAAAAAAGTAATCTACATATAAAAATTTCATTACCATTGACATTCAATTGATCCTTCACAAACAAGAACATCAATCAGTCATGGTATCCACCGTCATTCACTTCCTATCAAACATGTCAAAAAGCAACAAAAAAAGATATAACAACATCAAACTCAGTCAATTTTCATGAACCCCCATAAATCTTTTTTCCTTTCGATGACTTTTTCACTTGATTCATGATCTTTGCACTCTTTCTAATTCATTGACCATGTTCTTTAGCTGGGCTTGCAGGTGTTTCATCATCGACACGTGCATGTTTTTAACTAGTGCAGGTATTTCAACTACCCTTATTGTTTCATGCACCTTCTCCGCACAAGCTTTAGTAATTAGGGGCTGTTTTGGAGTAGCAGTAGTTTTTTTCTTCTTTGGAGCACTCTTCCTTAGCAAAGCACTCTTCCTTGTCCCCCATGCCGACACTGCAACACCGAGTAATAAAGGCTAATAAATTGTCACAAATGCATTGTCGAGATCTCCACCGAACCCTTTTTTAACACACAACAGACATTAAATGTAAGAAACACTCACATCTTTTAACGTGGAGGTCCATACACAACAGAAAACCCTAATAATTTATCACAAATGCCAAAAAAAGTTATTTTGATGTCCACATCGAGCCCTATCTTTTCTACCCAACAAATTGGGTGCACCATCAAACCTTATTTTTTCACATGGAGGTCCCATCGAACCTCTTCAGTACTACACAATGTGCCCACAGTGCCATGGTCCCCTCTTAGTCTACCACAGAGATGAAGAAAGCCTTATCGAGCCCTAATTTCACTTCACTTCCAAAAGCCCTCATTTTTCTATTCAATCAGAGTCCTAATTTTTCTTTTCTAATTAATTTCGCGACAAATGGGGAAAGCCACATACCTATCAAAGTCACCGATGGAGTGTGATGGTGAGCGACGCATGTGACTACAATGATGGTGAGCGATGACAGCCAACACACGACATGCGATGGGATTGTGAAGTCAACGATGGAGAACATGAAGGTCTTCTGTTTTGCAATGGAGAAGACGTACTGGAGAATATGACACTGTTGGGCTTCTCTTCGTCATCTTACTAGAGCAAAGGATGTCGTTTCTAGATGTGGTGCCACGTCAGATGAAACAGTGTCGTTTCTTAAGCTCCACGTAGATATGCTTCCTCAAATATTTCACAGCTCATCATTTAATTTTTATTCAAAAAGCCACGTATTATTTTTGGCAAGAAATTCTCGTCGGAAGCATCAAAGTGATCCTTTTTTCTCCGACTTGGCACCAAAGTAATCCATTTGAAATTTTTGGCACCAAAGTGATCTCCGTACACAAGTTATGGCACTAAAAGTGTCCTTCTGCCGGAGCTTCTAATATACAACCTCTTAGGAGGAGTACAAGAGAGTCTCGTCCTTTTGTATGTTATGGATACTTGCTTGAGGTTATTCAACTATTATTTAATGTAAATGATAGTGAGAGCCAAGTGATCACAGCACCTATGAGAAAGCAATGTCTGACATCGATTATGGTAAATGGCATGAGGCAATGAAATCTGAAATGGACATGATGTATTCCAACATGTATGGATATTGATTGACCTGCCTGATGGTATTGTACTAATTGGGTTTAAGTGGATCTTTAAAAAAAAATCAACACTGATGGTCAAGTTGGAATATATAAAGCAAGGCTGTTAGCAAAAGGTTATCGTCAGAAAGAATGTATTGACTATGACGAAACTTTTTCACCTATAGCCATGCTAAAGTCCATTAGAATTTTACTAGTTATAGCTGCGCATATGGATTATGAGATATTCCAAATGGACATGGAAGCTCATAACACCAAGAATACTTAATTAAAGCACCTTTTACTATCATTCAATGTCTAGGTCAGAGGATGCTCTCGTATCGTACATGATTTGCTCTTTCTCAAGTCTCCGTGTGAAAGTATTTTATTAATTCAAATGCTTAAATATTAAATTGAGCTGCGTACTTTCCTTTCTTTTTTTTTTGTTGCTTGTAATCACTCTTTCACATTTCCTTGACCACACTTTTGTTTTCGTATTTTGTTAGCTATATTTAGTTGTGATATTTTGTATTTGTACTTGCCTAGGCTCCATCAACTGATGATGCTGTCTCAAAGCTAAGAGATGCATCAGCTGAAGTCAGGGAGATAGTTTTTTTCATGCTTGGTGCAATGACCATCGTGGGGATAGTAGATGCTCATCAAGGATTCAAGCTGGTTACCGACAATATAACTACTCGCAAATGGCGTAATCTTCACTGGGTGCTAGGTTCCCTCATAGGGTCTACAAGAATCATATTTAACTGTTTAGTCGGTACTGCAATTGGCACTCCTGTTAATATATAATTGAACCTTTAGTTCAAAACTCCTTACCCAGTTCATATTGTTATCTCAAATAGCAAATAGCACTAGAAGTGGTAATTCTAAAACGACATGAGTGCACATCGTGGATTTGCTATGAGAAAATCCGAACCCGATCATTACATGACACAGTTTGATTCAAAACTGACATGGATTGGCTTTTTTTTTCCCACTTGATAAAAGACGCTATGTAATCATCTAGAAAATATTTTGTGATAACGCAAAATGACACGATTAGCTGACACGATTATGATGATATGACACAAATTGCCTCCCCAGCATGTATTCCTTACTTTACGTTAGTTAAGCTGCTATTTTTTAAAGAAGGATTGTAGCAATTCTGGTCTGAAACTATTGAGAAATTGCGTCGTGTGAACGATCACATTATGCATTGACTGTCGCATAAATGACTAGTTTGTTTTAAATTGAAAGTGATGCATATTGTGATTGATTCAGTACTCCTGTTAGCTTTGCACATATAGTGGGTAAAGCTAAGCCCTAATTGGAGTCCATTGAAATACCTAGTTAACTAAAGTGAGGTGAACGTGATTTGAATTTCGAGAAGCATCCAAACTCCTTCAGGACTTGAAAGAAGAGGTGAACTTGCCATTAACATCGCTTCTGGTGGTACAGATAGAGGATATTTGAAAGTATTGTAATTACAACAAGTGGAATTCATTGAATAGGTCGATCAGTTTGATCAAGTCTATGAGGACACAATTAAACATACCTGGTGAAATTTTGGCCAGTGGAGGAATTAAACCTGTTTAACATGAGATGCTTTAGTGTTTAGTTCTAACGGAAGACAAGGACATCTGGAAAATAACCATTTGCCTTGTAGATTGAATCGGTAGAACTGGCTTCAGCCCTTTTAGGAAGTAGAAAAGAGGCAAGGCAACTGATATTCAAAATAGTTTAGGTGACTTCTTTTAATCCTTCCCATGGACATTTGAGATACCTCAATGTCTAACTTGATTAACTATGAGACTGATTGAGTATCAACCCTCTCGATTCAGTGTGGTGTTGACATTTAACTTTTCGATTTTCAGGTTGGTTATGGGACATTTACCCTAGGTTCAATACTGGACAGCTTGACATGTACAATTGTCATGGTGTCTTTGTTGCAGATGCTAGTACCTTCTTTTGAATACCGCAAGGATGTTACAATATTATCGGATTGTCACGAAATCCTCTTCTCAACATTTGTAGCTTGTTGTTGGGTGTTTAGTCAAACTGAATTTTCAATGGAGGAATTTCAAGGATATTTAGAATTAGATAGATCTCGTCTAGGGAGGGGCTCCCGTCTGATTAACTAGTTGGTGAGGCAATAGCTTACTATTAAGTACTTCCTGTCTATTAAGGCTGTGCCCTTTCTGTTTTGATAGGATATTCTATTCATATTGGGGATTGTCTTGTCTTTATGCCATTTTGAAACAATATGATCATTCTATCACAAGATCGAGCCATAAGTTGGTTTTGTAGCCATCATAACTTTAGAAGTCAGCATCCTTTTATTGAGCTTTAGATTTTAAGTAGAGATAGCTTATCTGTTTCAAGCAATGAAGTTATTACTAAAAGAAATGCAACTATCCGACTAAATTGACTAGTGGTTGAAGGAAGAGAGATGGCCACATATCTACTGTTTCAATCTTAGTGATATATGCTACTGGTTGATTTAACCATTTGTTTACAATACATAAAAGAGCACTTTGCTGGTGTTGCGGGTTGACACTTGTTTTATTAAGCACTCTTTGATTCTAGAAGTTTCCATTGTTCCATCTTTTGGCTGACCTTATTTCCTTTTCGTTCAGTTTTGCTAGGATTTGTTTATAGTACTATGCACCACTTGTCTGAAGCTTTGAGCTATGTTCTTCAGAAGGTCTGTTTACCATGTCCCACTGTATGTCGGCAGGCTTCTTGGAGCTGTTGTGGTTATAGCTGCAAATGCTGGTGGTGCGTGGACTCCAATAGGCGACGTTACCACCACTATGCTTTGGATTCATGGTCGGATATCCACAGTGAAGACCATGAAGGTTATCATTTTTATCTTGCTCTGAGACAGGATTTCTTACTTCATGCAGTCCAATAACATAAATTTATTTACCACTGATTCAAGTGCATTTCTAAAAAACTCTAATGAAAGGGGGGAAAAACTTACTACGTACGACAGTTGACCATTTTCTAGTGATTGAATTTGCCCTGCTTATCTTTAGGTTTATGTAACCATAAACCTAAAAGATAAGCAGGGCAAATTCAATCACTAGAAAATGGTCAACTGTCGTACGTAGTAAGTTTTTCCCCCCTTTCATTAGAGTTTTTAGAAATGCACTTGAATCAGTGGTAAATAAATTTATGTTATTGGACTGCATGAAGTAAGAAATCCTGTCTCAGAGCAAGATAAAAAATGATAACCTTCATGGTCTTCACTGTGGATATCCGACCATGAATCCAAAGCATAGTGGTGGTAACGTCGCCTATTGGAGTCCACGCACCACCAGCATTTGCAGCTATAACCACAACAGCTCCAAGAAGCCTGCCGACATACAGTGGGACATGGTAAACAGACCTTCTGAAGAACATAGCTCAAAGCTTCAGACAAGTGGTGCATAGTACTATAAACAAAACTAGCAAAACTGAACGAAAAGGAAATAAGGTCAGCCAAAAGATGGAACAATGGAAACTTCTAGAATCAAAGAGTGCTTAATAAAACAAGTGTCAACCCGCAACACCAGCAAAGTGCTCTTTTATGTATTGTAAACAAATGGTTAAATCAACCAGTAGCATATATCACTAAGATTGAAACAGTAGATATGTGGCCATCTCTCTTCCTTCAACCACTAGTCAATTTAGTCGGATAGTTGCATTTCTTTTAGTAATAACTTCATTGCTTGAAACAGATAAGCTATCTCTACTTAAAATCTAAAGCTCAATAAAAGGATGCTGACTTCTAAAGTTATGATGGCTACAAAACCAACTTATGGCTCGATCTTGTGATAGAATGATCATATTGTTTCAAAATGGCATAAAGACAAGACAATCCCCAATATGAATAGAATATCCTATCAAAACAGAAAGGGCACAGCCTTAATAGACAGGAAGTACTTAATAGTAAGCTATTGCCTCACCAACTAGTTAATCAGACGGGAGCCCCTCCCTAGACGAGATCTATCTAATTCTAAATATCCTTGAAATTCCTCCATTGAAAATTCAGTTTGACTAAACACCCAACAACAAGCTACAAATGTTGAGAAGAGGATTTCGTGACAATCCGATAATATTGTAACATCCTTGCGGTATTCAAAAGAAGGTACTAGCATCTGCAACAAAGACACCATGACAATTGTACATGTCAAGCTGTCCAGTATTGAACCTAGGGTAAATGTCCCATAACCAACCTGAAAATCGAAAAGTTAAATGTCAACACCACACTGAATCGAGAGGGTTGATACTCAATCAGTCTCATAGTTAATCAAAGTTAGACATTGAGGTATCTCAAATGTCCATGGAAAGGATTAAAAGAAGTCACCTAAACTATTTTGAATATCAGTTGCCTTGCCTCTTTTCTACTTCCTAAAAGGGCTGAAGCCAGTTCTACCGATTCAATCTACAAGGCAAATGGTTATTTTCCAGATGTCCTTGTCTTCCGTTAGAACTAAACACTAAAGCATCTCATGTTAAACAGGTTTAATTCCTCCACTGGCCAAAATTTCACCAGGTATGTTTAATTGTGTCCTCATAGACTTGATCAAACTGATCGACCTATTCAATGAATTCCACTTGTTGTAATTACAATACTTTCAAATATCCTCTATCTGTACCACCAGAAGCGATGTTAATGGCAAGTTCACCTCTTCTTTCAAGTCCTGAAGGAGTTTGGATGCTTCTCGAAATTCAAATCACGTTCACCTCACTTTAGTTAACTAGGTATTTCAATGGACTCCAATTAGGGCTTAGCTTTACCCACTATATGTGCAAAGCTAACAGGAGTACTGAATCAATCACAATATGCATCACTTTCAATTTAAAACAAACTAGTCATTTATGCGACAGTCAATGCATAATGTGATCGTTCACACGACGCAATTTCTCAATAGTTTCAGACCAGAATTGCTACAATCCTTCTTTAAAAAATAGCAGCTTAACTAACGTAAAGTAAGGAATACATGCTGGGGAGGCAATTTGTGTCATATCATCATAATCGTGTCAGCTAATCGTGTCATTTTGCGTTATCACAAAATATTTTCTAGATGATTACATAGCGTCTTTTATCAAGTGGGAAAAAAAAAAAGCCAATCCATGTCAGTTTTGAATCAAACTGTGTCATGTAATGATCGGGTTCGGATTTTCTCATAGCAAATCCACGATGTGCACTCATGTCGTTTTAGAATTACCACTTCTAGTGCTATTTGCTATTTGAGATAACAATATGAACTGGGTAAGGAGTTTTGAACTAAAGGTTCAATTATATATTAACAGGAGTGCCAATTGCAGTACCGACTAAACAGTTAAATATGATTCTTGTAGACCCTATGAGGGAACCTAGCACCCAGTGAAGATTACGCCATTTGCGAGTAGTTATATTGTCGGTAACCAGCTTGAATCCTTGATGAGCATCTACTATCCCCACGATGGTCATTGCACCAAGCATGAAAAAAACTATCTCCCTGACTTCAGCTGATGCATCTCTTAGCTTTGAGACAGCATCATCAGTTGATGGAGCCTAGGCAAGTACAAATACAAAATATCACAACTAAATATAGCTAACAAAATACGAAAACAAAAGTGTGGTCAAGGAAATGTGAAAGAGTGATTACAAGCAACAAAAAAAAAAGAAAGGAAAGTACGCAGCTCAATTTAATATTTAAGCATTTGAATTAATAAAATACTTTCACACGGAGACTTGAGAAAGAGCAAATCATGTACGATACGAGAGCATCCTCTGACCTAGACATTGAATGATAGTAAAAGGTGCTTTAATTAAGTATTCTTGGTGTTATGAGCTTCCATGTCCATTTGGAATATCTCATAATCCATATGCGCAGCTATAACTAGTAAAATTCTAATGGACTTTAGCATGGCTATAGGTGAAAAAGTTTCGTCATAGTCAATACATTCTTTCTGACGATAACCTTTTGCTAACAGCCTTGCTTTATATATTCCAACTTGACCATCAGTGTTGATTTTTTTTTAAAGATCCACTTAAACCCAATTAGTACAATACCATCAGGCAGGTCAATCAATATCCATACATTGTTGGAATACATCATGTCCATTTCAGATTTCATTGCCTCATGCCATTTACCATAATCGATGTCAGACATTGCTTTCTCATAGGTGCTGTGATCACTTGGCTCTCACTATCATTTACATTAAATAATAGTTGAATAACCTCAAGCAAGTATCCATAACATACAAAAGGACGAGACTCTCTTGTACTCCTCCTAAGAGGTTGTATATTAGAAGCTCCGGTAGAAGGACACTTTTAGTGCCATAACTTGTGTACGGAGATCACTTTGGTGCCAAAAATTTCAAATGGATTACTTTGGTGCCAAGTCGGAGAAAAAAGGATCACTTTGATGCTTCCGACGAGAATTTCTTGCCAAAAATAATACGTGGCTTTTTGAATAAAAATTAAATGATGAGCTGTGAAATATTGAGGAAGCATATCTACGTGGAGCTTAAGAAACGACACTGTTTCATCTGACGTGGCACCACATCTAGAAACGACATCCATTGCTCTAGTAAGATGACGAAGAGAAGCCCAACAGTGTCATATTCTCCAGTACGTCTTCTCCATTGCAAAACAAAAGACCTTCATGTTCTCCATCGTTGACTTCACAATCCCATCGCATGTCGTGTGTTGGCTGTCATCGCTCACCATCATTGTAGTCACATGCGTCGCTCACCATCACACTCCATCGGTGACTTTGATAGGTATGTGGCTTTCCCCATTTGTCGCGAAATTAATTAGAAAAGAAAAATTAGGACTCTGATTGAATAGAAAAATGAGGGCTTTTGGAAGTGAAGTGAAATTAGGGCTCGATAAAGCTTTCTTCATCTCTGTGGTAGACTAAGAGGGGACCATGGCACTGTGGGCACATTGTGTAGTATTGAAGAGGTTCGATGGGACCTCCATGTGAAAAAATAAGGTTTGATGGTGCACCCAATTTGTTGCGTAGAAAAGATAGGGCTCGATGTGGACATCAAAATAACTTTTTTTGGCATTTGTGATAAATTATTAGGGTTTTCTGTTGTGTATGGACCTCCACGTTAAAAGATGTGAGTGTTTCTTACATTTAATGTCTGTTGTGTGTTAAAAAAGGGTTCGGTGGAGATCTCGACAATGCATTTGTGACAATTTATTAGCCTTTATTACTCGATGTTGCAGTGTCGGCATGGGGGACAAGGAAGAGTGCTTTGCTAAGGAAGAGTGCTCCAAAGAAGAAAAAAAACTACTGCTACTCCAAAACAGCCCCTAATTACTAAAGCTTGTGCGGAGAAGGTGCATGAAATAATAAGGGTAGTTGAAATACCTGCACTAGTTAAAAAACATGCACGTGTCGATGATGAAACACCTGCAAGCCCAGCTAAAGAACATGGTCAATGAATTAGAAAGAGTGCAAAGATCATGAATCAAGTGAAAAAGTCATCGAAAGGAAAAAAGATTTATGGGGGTTCATGAAAATTGACTGAGTTTGATGTTGTTATATCTTTTTTTGTTGCTTTTTGACATGTTTGATAGGAAGTGAATGACGGTGGATACCATGACTGATTGATGTTCTTGTTTGTGAAGGATCAATTGAATGTCAATGGTAATGAAATTTTTATATGTAGATTACTTTTTTGTTATTGTGTTGTTCTTGACTGATGTGAGGTTGCTGGTGTTATGTCGCTGGTTGATATTGTTGAAGTGCTGGAGTTTTGTCTGTGCCTGTTGGGTTATGCTTGTTATAAGCAGCTGTTGGTGCATTTGTAGCTTCAAATAGCACACCAACACTTGTTGGTGCGAGCAAAAGCAGCAAAGCAGCTGTAGTTGGTGTAAGGTGGTGCACCAGCTAGAGTAGCAGTGCAGTGGCGGCAAATTGTTGGTGTAGTAGTGTAGCTTGTAAGCTGCTGGTACCAGCTACTACTGTAGCTCGTGTAGGCTGGTGCACCAACAGTTGCTGCAATAGAAGGTGTAATCTCCTAGCACCAGCAGATGCAACTAGGCTCACTTGGCACTGAATTGGTCATTTTGTAATCAGTACTGGCACTGAAGTGGCCATTTTCACTAAAACTTGACACTAAAGTGATCATTTTTGACAAAAGCTTAGCGTTAAAGTGATCACTTTAGTCAAAAATTGGCATTGAAATATTATTTTTTAAAGCACGATTAGCACTAAATTGATCACCTTCAGCAAACTAATACTCTTTCATTTGACCAGCGCCTGTAGCAAAAATTGCAACAAACCAACAAATCCCAAACAACTAAACAAAGCAAAGAAAGTTGACATTGCACAACAACTAATCTCATCAAAATTTGTAAAAGTGCACAAGCAATGAATGCCAACCTCGACTTCAATAGAAAACTCTTATTCCATGCAAAAATTAGAAAAGCATCAAACTAGCAACACAATTACAAATTGCCTTTCACAACTACATGTTTCATTCATCTTCAATTATGGTAGACTGAGAAACATATTCTCATTGTTCTCTTTACATTTGCCCATGAAAAAGGCTACACAATAGAACAATAATATAATCAATGCTCGAGAATAAATTCTTTCAATTTTCATGCTTGTAACTTCCTTCTTTAAATGGTTGGCCAAAGATGCTAAAGCATTATTTTTAACTTGCATTGATTGAACATGAACATTATCCAACTTGTCCACTAATGTAGGTAAAGGTTTATATCGTCCTTCAAGAAGCTCCAATATCACCTCAAACGCTCGTTTGGAGAATTTTGAATCAACCCATTTGAAATATTTACACTTCAAGCCTTCTTTATACCTAGCACATCCATTGAATCGTCTACCTGGATTCAACCTAGTCCAAGATGTTCTTATTAGACTCAGTAACTCACAATAACAATAACATTTACCTTCTTCGATTTAAAAAGAATTAGGGTTAGGGTTTGAGGCACTGCTGAAACTGCTGATGCCGTTCATGAAGCCCCCCATTTTCAACTCTGACCTATCATTTTTTTTTTTGCCAAATCAAGATTGGGTTTGTCCTTTGAAATTAGGGATTTTCTTGAATTGGCCGATTTATGGTTTGAGGTGCTACTGAAGCTGCTTATGAAGCCCTTCATTAACAATCGTGAAGCCATCCACGGGTTGCTCAAGGCTCTGCTGGTTTAGGGTTTTAAAGCAAGGATTTTTCTCTTCAATCGGCTAATTTAAGGTTCTTATTTGAAGAACCATATGTAAAATGACGTCGTGAAGGCTTCAACTGCTGACTGGACTCTTCGGCCGTCACGTCGACTTCACTTATTAATAAAATAAGGCCACATCAGAAATCTGGTAGACCAAATCGGAGTTGGCACTAAATTGATTGTTTTTTCAAAAACTTGGTACTAAAGTGATCCGTTTGAAACTTTTAATACTTAAGTGATCTCCATACACAAGTTATGGCACTAAAAGTGTCCTTTTGCCTAGAAACTCCCACTAAACGAGAGATTGGTGTCCAAACTGTGTAGTAGGTGGTGCTTTATTGATTTTTTCTTGCAAAATTATTTTGTGTCCAGTGCCATCTTCTTGGATGAACTGAATCTCTAGAAAGGTAATGTGCTTACTGACCCAAACTATTTGGTCAGAGTGAAAATAGAAATAATATCGAAAACTTTTTTTTTATATCTAATGAAGCGACCCTGTTCAGACTTTACCTCCAATTTATCTGTCTTTGGCTTCTTAACGAAAGCTGGATAGCCCCAAATCTTAACATGATTAAGATTTGGTCTCCTATCATGCCATATCTCATAGGGCATAGTAGCGACAGATTTGGATAGCATTCTGTTTGGTATATACGCTATGGTTTCAATGGCATATCACCAAAGGGATACAGACAGTTCGATGTAAGTTATCATGGATTGCACCATATCCAATAGAGTACGATTTCTCCTTCTGAGACACCATTATGCTCTAGAGTCGTAGGAGGTGTCTATTGTGATAGAATGTCATTTTGCTTGAGATAATCCAGGAATTCAGTGCTAAGGTATTCACTACCTCGATCAGATCGAAGTACCTTAACATTTTTTCATGTTTGCTTCTCAACTTCATTTCTGAATTCCTTGAACTTTTAAAAAAATTCATATTTATACTTCATCAAGTATAATGAAGTAGGAATAACCGCCTCTAGCAACCTCATTGATTGGCCCACATATATCTGAATGTATCAATCCAAGTAAGTCAGCAGCTCATTCATTATGCCCTATATAGGGAACTTTGGTCATTTTTCCTTAAAGACATGCCTTGCAAGCTTAGCATGGTTCAAAATCAGATGAATTAATATATCCATCTTTACTCAACTTATCGATTCTGTTTTCTCCAATATGACCTAACCTGAGATGCTAGACATATTTTGGATTTGGACTATCTCTAGAGCGTTTAGTAATGGAACTCACATCGTAACTTTTTTGCTTATTGATATTACTAGACGTCGTAATGGTGTAAAGATTATTGGTTAATGTACCAGAACTAACACATCTTCTATTATGAAAAGTGGAACAAATATCTCCAGTAAAAGAAAATTCATAATTCTCGTTTACTAAGCGTGGTAAAGAAATAATGTTCCTTATAGCATTTTCATAATACAGACAGTTTTACAAAAACCATTACATGTCCTAAGGGTAAACATAAATGAAATGTCCCTATTGCTAGGAAGCAACTCTTGCTTCATTGCAAACGTTAGGACAATTTCATTTCGTTCCAGCATCCCGCTTATTTCTAAATTCTGCAATGACATGCAAATGTGAAACATTACTGCAAAATTTAGAACCCATAAGTTGGATTCAACACTAATCAAATTAGTCTCAACAAGCAAGGGCACTATTCTTTCATAAGGTCAGTCATTCAGGTTGACTTTCATGCTCATGAGGTACCTTTTACAATTCATCTTCCAATGTCTTATCTAACCGCCCAATGGTGATATATGCCCTTTTCCATTGTTAGT
>JAGVVM010006679.1:0-24288 GCA_019149425.1 Psidium friedrichsthalianum
AGTGAAATTTATTTCAAATAATAACATGAAGTGGTGCTAATTGTTTAAAATAGGGGCCGATTCAAAATATTTCTGTCAAGTTTTTTTCTTTTTTTTTTCCCTCTCAGCCAGCCACCATCGGCAATGAGGGCAGAAAAAGAAAAAGTAAAAAAAAATAGAATAGAAAAGAAAAAAAGAAAAAAATAATTTAGAAAAAATACCATTGATAGGATTTTTTTTAAAAAATAACGACTGCACTTCAAATCTTTCTTTAAAATAAGGTATGCTTGATTTTTATTTAAAAAAAATTAAGATATTTCAGGTATTTATTGGGAAGTTTCCTTTAAAGGATTCGTTGTATCGTGTTTCTTTTGGAAATAGTGCATGTCCTCTCGGTTAAGCTGTGAGTTTTGCCTTGCTTCGGTTCACGGAACGTCCTAATCCTGTCAGCTTAACCTTTTCTGGTGTTCATATCATCCCAGATGGGCAGGTGTCGTGTTCAGACGCGTTTGATTTTTTTTTTTTTCCTTACCTATCCACTTAAAAAAAAACAAAAAAACAAACAAAACTCAAAGAAGAAGAAGAAGAAGAAGACGAAGAAGAAGCAGGAAAGCCATTGGTTTGGATAGGATAGCGAGGAGTGAGATTTGGGATTTCTTCTGGTACTCGTACTTCTTCTATAGAGTTAGATATTCCGCATTATGATTTAAGTATCATTTAAGTTGCTAACTCTGTCTTAATTTACGCTTATTAAGCGAGGAAAAGGTCCTTCTGTAGTAATAACACGTGACCCGTATGACCACCAAAATTGAATAAACAAACACGCCACATAAAATTGAAGAGCTCGCTTCGCTTGTATGTCGGTCTCATCCTCGACGAGATGAAAAAAAAAAAAAGATCCAAACAAAAAAAATCGATTAAGGTTCGGTTTATTCGCCGAAGTGATTGATTTGAAGGTATTCTTATAAAGTTATCGCTTATGTCGCATACAAAATTATTGAGCGAAAGTATATTCATCGTTCGCGAAAAATATTTAGACATAGATTGTTATAATAATGAAACATTTTTCGCCGCTAATTATTTCAATAGATCATTTTTAGGAAATACTTTTTAAGTAATTCATT
This sequence comes from Psidium friedrichsthalianum, assembly GCA_019149425.1. Taxonomy (NCBI): domain Eukaryota; kingdom Viridiplantae; phylum Streptophyta; class Magnoliopsida; order Myrtales; family Myrtaceae; genus Psidium; species Psidium friedrichsthalianum. The sequence goes on from JAGVVM010006679.1 coordinate 1,104, forward strand.
TTTCGCCGAACAAATGGAGCCTAGAAGAAAAAACGTTTTCGAGGATGGAAATTTAATGTTGCCACCCGAATTTATTGAATGGTACAGAATATCGAACAGCTAATATTAACTAAGAATGTTATAATTCTTATCGAACACGCCCCCGAAGTATTCGATCCGAGATATGTCGTTGAAGGTACCTAATCGAAGCGCGAAGGACTCGTTCAATTCTAGGAATTTTTAGTTTATTGAGAGGAAAAGTTGATATTGTAAGAAATCCAATTCAATCAAATACACAGGCCGCGTCGGATTATGAAAGTCGTCTTTCTTATTGTTTTCGATTGGAATGGAAGTGTTGTGTAGAAAGAGGGAAGATGAACCAAAGAGAAAAATAAAATAAATTTATCTTCATTGTTAATGATAACAAACTAAAAGAAGAAGTTTCGCAAAGTAGTGTACTCGCACTGAAATTTTATGAGTTTCCAAAAGTCAAATTTTATAAACTCGTAGAGTAGCCATCTAAAATCTTCATATCGAACATAAAATTTTAAAAAAAGAATATATATATATATATATAATATATATATATGTGTGTGTGTGGTGCATATTTGTTTATTACATTTACATCTATTATTTCCATCCCCCATCTCATTAAGGGTGAGCACAGGACCATACCGCCAGAAAAATCAGTGTAGTTCTGATTCCAATGTGAAATGGTCCGACTCCCAATGTCAACTTTTGGAACCGGTTTGAACCGGTCCGGTTCTCAGTTCAAAGTGAAAACTCAATTGGAACCTGATCGATTTTGGAACCGAGTTTAGGTACAATAAAAGAAAAAAACTATTTCCCAAGTTTGCTGAATGGGGAATAGAATTTTGTAATTTATGTTTTATGTCATGTGTTTGAACTTTCTATTGTTTACAATTGTGTCGTGACTACATGTTTGGATATAAAAGATTTATGTTGTACATCTTTTGCTTTGAGCCGTTTTGCTGCTTCATATTACACTGTACAAAAAAAAAAATTTTGGCCTGGGAGGTCTCTCTTGGCCCATTAAGTAGATCCTGGGACTCCTTTATAATGAATAAAAAAAAAGAATGCTCTAGCCAAAACAATAATATAATAACTACAATAATACAGTGATTATTGTTATGACCATCATTATTCTTATCATTATCATCATCCTTTCACACCACTGTTATTAATAGCCACCGACCACTGATATGAGAGATGTAGGGATCACAAGACAATCAAAAGTGCTTGAAACTCCCTCCACAACTTTGTAGTGGTCTACACTTTGAGCTCATTCTCTCACTATGGGCATGCTTCCTCACAATTAATTTTGGTTTGGAAACAAAAATTGATGTGTTTGGAAACAAAGAGAGAAAAAAAAATTTCGGCACTTAAATCGACAAGATAAATCCTGCTAAAAAAGCCTGGATCGTCAGAAGGAAGAACATATGTATGCACCATTGAAATTTGTTTGTAAAACAAATAAAAGTGCCTTTTTTCCAATCCCACATAGGATGGAAGGGAGAGTGCAAGTCATTTTATTAGTTAGAAGGTTACTATAGTTTTTCAAATAAAGAAATTGACAAGTGAGCTAGATCTCACTATACCCGTGTGCGAATGCGCCATTATTAATTTTTTTTTCCGAAATTACAATAAAAATAAATTGTCGAGTCCTAATTTTTGTCTAAATTACAGTTTTTGAGACATGAAAGGTTGTCTTCCTTCAACTATCATATATCGAGCGATTCTGTTCATTTTCAAAACTACTACTTCTATCATTTCGCTTTCTAAAAGAAATACAGCATTCTTTTCCAAATCGATTCCCTTGAGAGATCCTAGAGAAATATCATAATTATCGTCTGCTTTTTTTTTTTTGGTCGAAAATTTGTTGTATTCCGAAGGATGCTTGTCGAAAATCACTAGCAATGTCGTGAGAGCAAATGAATTCTTAAAGAGATTGTCGTCGCGTCTCGAAGTCCGATTCCATTTCATCCTATTCCCGACGATGTTTTCCAACACGCACGAGACCATGGATCGAAATGAATGCTCAATGGACAACGTCCCGATATATTTCGAATCATACGCGCCCGAGAAGCGGTGCCCGAATTTTTTTAAGCAATCGAAGCTCCAAACTTGAAACGGCAAATTAGTAATCTGAGGTTCTTCTAAGTCAACGTTAGAGGTTGAGCTCATAGATCCGTTCCGATGTCACCTAACCAAGCAACGTATTTGTGGATTTAGGATTACAAAATCTTATGAACACGACCTAAAGATTTTGGCATTTGGGATTTGATTAACTAATTTGATCTGAATTAGTCAAGGGAAGGTTGCGTTAGAAGAAAACGATGGGATTGGCGGCCTCGTGGGTTAGGTTTCGTCAATAAATAAAACGGCAGCCCAATTGAATCCTCGTAAGTCGTGCCATGAATGGCGGTGCTTCCTAATCGGTCGTTACCTGATTCCTTCTAGAATTGTTCTTTCCTTTTCGGCCGGAAATTGCTTTTTTTTTTTCCTCACTGATTGGGAAGAAAATTTCAAATAAATGTATAAAGTGGTTTTATTTTCTCAATTAAGATCTTAAAGTAAAATTTATTTCAAATAAGGACCTGATGTGTCCTAATTGTTTCAAAGAAGGGCTTGACCAAAGATATTTTTGCAATTTCCTTTTTTAATTTTTTTTCCCATTTTCCTCTCTTATTGTCCCCTTCCTTCTTGCCGATCAAGGAAAAAAACAAAGAAAAAGAAAAAGAAACAAAAGAAAAGTGGGAAAAAAAAATTCAAATGACGAGAATGCTCTGGCCTTGGCCAGGCTCTCTTTAAAATAATAATGACACTTCAAATTTTTATTTGAGAAAATGAGGGTATTTTAGGAATAATCTATTTTCCTTGGTTGGGGAAAGTATATCCAATCTTAAAAAAGAGAGAAAAGGAAAAAGGAAAACGCCCACAGCTGGCTTCGGCTTTGTCCTCGTTCTCTGATACAGCAGAGATTGCAATCCAGTCCCAGCAACCATTTTTTTTTTTTATTAACCGTCTTTTTATTTAGCATATTGCAAGAGAGCATGAAGGGTTATTTATGTAAGAGACAGCCTCTCCTCCTTATCCTCGTAATTTAAACAAACATAGAACTATGAAATTTTCAATTTGTTGTTCATTCGTCAAATTCCGACGCCGTTTCTGCTTTTTTTCCTTCTTCTTGCCGTTGTCGCGTAGCTCTGGAAAACCCGAGAGAGAGGCGAAAACAAAGGAGGAGGAGGTGGATTGGAGTCTGTGTGTGTTGCAGAAATGAAACAAAGCAAAGCAAAGGTCGGCAACCAACCAAAATCACAATTTGAAGGGGGCCAAAAGGTCAATAAAGAGAGCGAGAGCAGCATGTTCCTCTGGGAGCTGATTGCATTGTTCAATGGGTAGCTTGGACTGTAGGGCTAAATTATAGGAAAGTTCTCAGCCTCTCTCTCTCTCTCACAATTTGCCTCAAGAGTTCATGTTTAGCTTCAATGAAAAGCCCATGAGAGCTGTGATTTTGAAAGCAATCCCAGCCCAATGGGCTGAGATCCGTCCACGCATCATCGGCCGGCGCGCGGCACTTCCTGCCCGTTTCCCCGATCGCCCGGTTACTCGCGAGCTTAAAAGGCGTCCGAGGATCATTGCCCGGCAAACCCGAAACCTGACCTAAGCTTCGCGGGCCGGGTTGTCGCCGCTAAATATATTGCATTTGAAGCCTCATAAACCCTCCCACAACAAATTTACAGGTTCCCCAGGACCATCCAAACAGAAAGCCAAGCTTTGATACTAACCTAGTTTCCACACTAGAACTTCTGCAAATTGCCCCTAGCAACATTGCCATTCCTACTCAGAAGAGAGGGGGGGAAAAAGCAAAGTCTCTAGCCTTAACCGTAAGAACGCAAGCCGTTGGGTCCATGAGAAGAACAGTCCAAACCGAACGCGACGACGGCGTCGCGAAAAAAATCGCCTTTCGATGTCCAGACTTCCTATTCTGGGAAATAAATTGGCGAGCAAGAAAGGACCAGAGACATGTGAATCCTTCCCCTGAATGAAAACCCACTCCAGTTTCAAACCTTTGACCTCTGGCTGCTGCTGCTGCTGCTGCTTCATTACATCATTTATGCTTGAGCCCCAAGGCTGAAACGCAGCCAAGTCCAAGTCCAAGGGCAAGGACAAACCGCTTCCACCTATCCATTAAAGAACGGCGACTGGGCTTGGGCTTCCTCCGTACTCCTCTCTTACCCTTCTTCTTTAAAATTCAATCAATTCAGACGAGGAATCTGACCAAACTTTCATAAAATAGAGTTAATATGACCTTTTGGCACGAATCTGACCTCCCGGAAGCAGGCTTAAAACCTGTTCGGTAACAATTTTATTCCCCGAAAATAATTTTTGAGCAGAAATGATTTCTTATAATTCTGTTCCCGACAACAGAAAAAAATTAACTAACTCTATTGAATAGATTTATGTTCACTTTCTGTTTTCGGAAATAAAAAGAAAAAAGCAAGAATCGGAGAAATAAGAACGTTACGGAACATGCCTTTAAGCTTCTTTTTCGAGGGAGGAAAACTTCTGGCTGCAGTTTTCCATCTGAAAAGGCAAAAGCCAGCACCTTTCCACGCACCCAAGACAGAGCCTTTATCTTACCCAAAGCCAGCCGCCATTTTGATTACAAAAAAAAAAAAAAAAGTCAACGACCAACTCTTGACTAATCTAACCTCCATGATCAAACTAAGCTTTACTTGCCCATAAAGGAAATGGACAAAAAAAATCATGGACCACGCCTGCGTAAAGATGCAGAATTCAATAACAGAAAGATGGGTCAGGGACCAAGGCCGAAAGCATGTCAACGTTAGGAAGAGTTTCGATTCTCCATTGAAAACGAACGGTCATTTGTGAAAATACGGACCAAGAAAGACCACGGTTTATGACTCTACTACGATCCGGGGCAAAGAGATACAACCCAAAACATCAACGCATCATACAAATTCCGAAAAAAAAAGGTCTCTTTCCTATCTAAGTATCGGTGGTGGCTACGTCGATGTCCGATTCGGACGGGCCTCCTCCTCCTCCTCCTCCTCCACATCTTGTTGTGCATCGACATTTGTTTGCTCCGCCTGAACACACCGAAACGAAAAAACCAATCTCCTTTGCCCGCCCTCGCAACCCGGTCTTATTCAAGTCCATCCCTGGTCCGGTAATCGGGCTGCTTCACGCCCCGGATTGCTGTAGATCAGAACAAAGTATTCTCACTACTGTTGTGACTTTAATGTTGTGCGTTCTGCTATGCTGAACGGATGCACTTGATCGTCAAAAAACGAAACTAGCAGGAGAATTACTTGACGAAGAAGAGACAATCATCAAAGGCATCGACGTGATTTTGAATTACTGTTTTATCGAAGGGATTATAATCCACACCTTAGTTGCGGCGAAACTTTTGATGATTCTGGTCAGCAACCCATCCCCTGCAATTTGCCTGACTCTTTGCACCAGCAGATGCCTTGAAATCTTCCCCCTCTGGAAAATGATGATCACGTGCTGAGATCACTCCAACATTTAAGGGAAGCAGAAAACGAGGCTTTTGACAGACAAGAACTAAGTGATGACAATGTTGATGCGGTCCTTACTCTGTGGTCCTCAAAATACTTGGAGATCAAATCGACGTCGGATGGACGTAGGATCTTCGAGAGTTCAAAAATCAAAACCCGAACCGGCATCCAAGGGGAAGTCGGTTGCTGCGACTCCTCCAAAGTTGTCAACAACCCTAGTGCATATAGATTTTCGCATACCATCAGAACAGTTGATGGAAAAGAAAACGTCGAGCACACAAGCGTGGGTCAACGCGAAAGCAGGAACGAGAAAGAAAATTTGATTACCTCTCGAGCAACAAGGGGCTCTAAAGCTCACGACATACTCTGGCAACACGTGGGTGTTCACGTGGGTGTTCCAAATGATGTATCTCCTCGGAGATGATAAGTTGTCCACGCCCGAATCGTACTGTTCTGAACTAGGATGAGACTGCTCCGAGCCAAAACTGACGAGTTCCGATTTTCCCAATATGACTCGGCAGAGCAAGAGATGCCTCAGGCCATCTTCATCTACAGGGGCGAACTTAAGGCTGCCAAAGCATTACACGAAAACCATTTAAGGCTAATGACATCACACCAACAATATGATATCATGAGTCTAGAAGTAACGTGCTCGTGCAACATGCTCGTTCTGCTACATTTAAACCGGTCGTAACCTAAAAGGAAACACAATAACACGCTAAATTAACATATCTTCCGATCATTCCGCTTTCCGAAGGGTATCTCTCAAATGATTTACGCAATTAAAAGGAGAAAGAATGGAATTCCGATACCATTCGAGAGGATGACCATCGGGAGCAAAATAAACCCCACAACCATACAAGCCACTGTTCCTAGGCTTCCCGTTGTAGCCAAAGCCATAGGAGATGATCTTGGAGACCTCTTGCTTGGATGTTGCGTACCATGCGTACCTCACGTTGGCGGTGCCGCCGCCGCCTTTCTTTTGCACTGCCTGAGAGTAAACTTGGAACGCTTGGGCCCGTGCTATCGCGGAGGCACTGCAGGAGCAGTTCCGGTGGATCGCTGCCACGGTAACTTGCGCCCCAAGCGCATCCAGCCGGGAGACGAGCCTCTCCTTGATAAAGCGGTGGGCCTCGTCTCCCTCCCCGAGTTTCATCAACCTGGCGCCGATGAACGGCGACAGAGCAGTGCCGGAATGATCGGCGGAGACGACGCTCTCGCAGTCGGAGATATCGTCCATCGGGTTGTGGAGATCGGGATGGTCGAGAGCGATTGCGGGATGGTTGAATTCGGGCGCGACTGCATCAGAAGTGGCGGTGTGCACAGTCGGTGATTGATTTGTGTTGTCCGCCATTTTGGAATAACAAATGGACCTAAAAAAGTTTCACAACTGCTAAAACACAAAGAACAACAAACGCAAAGTTGGTGCTGACTGAAGAAAGAACAAATGGAATCGCAGAACGAACGAAGATTAATCCAAAAAAAAAAAAGGCTTTCACTTCACGAAGCGGCAATTGGCAAAACAGAGCCTATTTCGAAAACAGAGAGGGCGACGGAACACAACAGAAGCACGCATCATGGGAAAGTTTACAGAAGTATGCAGGGAACTGAATTACCTTGGCTTCAAGAAACACTCCGACCGGAGCGAAGACGAAGCGACTCGTGCACGATTTCTCCAGATACAGAAATCAGACAAGGCCTAGAACAAGGAGCGCAGAGAAACAGAGGTAGGTCTGCGTCTGTTGCGGCGACCCCTGCGTCGACGACGACGGAGGGAGGGACCGTGCGTGAATGGCGAGGGTTGAAGCGAGAGGAGGGTTCTTGCTTGAAGAAGACGAAGTGGGGATTTGAGTTGCAGGACAAGGATTTTGTAGAAGAAAACCGAAGGAGCCGCTCTCCGGCCACGCGCCCCCCGAATTCTATTTAACGACCTGCGTCGTTTTTAACTTTCCTTGGCGGTGCTCAAGCTTCAACGGCACCGTTTTGCTTTTGCATTTTTAATTGGAATAAAATATTAAAGAAATCACTTTATTTTTGAACGTGAGGAAGTCCGTGCTCAATCGAAGTGTCTCTCTCGTTTAGAAAATCAATTGGGATTTTTTTTTCTTTGGTCGAAATTAGGATTTTTGTTAACGAGTATTCATCGGCACCTGTTAAGCATCGAAATTTAGAGATGTATTGCTTGCAAAATACTATCTTTCTTAGGTACTTAGGTTACCCGCACGATCAAAAAAGTGGAAATACGAATATTTCTCTATTAGGTATTGCTAACGAAACACCCTGAAAGCGTTAGTTCACGAGATTCGTTTTACCGGTACAGAATCTATGATGAAACGTGAAAGGAAATATATTTATGCAAAACTGCGCGACGGCTCTCGCTCGCTCGCGAAAGTAATTGAGACATCGCGTGGGCTTAATTGACCGTCTTGAAGCATGGATATCCCATTATAAAAAGAACGAAAACTCAACGATCAATCGTTTAGTTTTGTGGATCAAATTAGTGCGCTAAAATTAAAAATTTACGAGCCCTAATAAGATAGGAGATGTTTTGAACCATTCGAAAAGACAAGAGTGCCCTTGGGGTGTAAATTGTCAAAACCATTAATGACAGACCATCTGGAAAGGATATGGCAGAAATGTACGTTATATCTCATTGGGTATTTTAGAATTATTGGTAAAATAACAAATTACAATCCAAATAGAGAGGATAAGGGTGGAGATTTTCTTAATATCATTTTGGGTTTTTTTATTTTATGGTAAAAATGATTAATTATGGACCAAATGAAGAGGATAGAGCAGAGATTTTGGTAATACCTTTTTTGGCACTTTTTTTTAATCGGTAAGATTATTAATTATGAACCAAATGGAGTGGATACGATAGAGATTTCTGTAATACCTTCCTCGGCATTTGTTTAATTGGTAAAAATTATTAATTACGGACCAAATGGAGAGGATAGAGCAGAGGTTTTGGTATTACCTTCTTTGGCACTTTTTCTTAATCGGTAAGATTATTAATTACGAACCAAATGGAGTGGATACGATAGAGATTTCTGTAATACCTTCCTCGGCATTTGTTTAATTGGTAAAAATTATTAATTATGGACCAAATGGAGAGGATAGAGTAGAGGTTTTTGTATTACCTTCTTTGGCACTTTTTTTTATTGGTAAGATTATTAATTAGGAACCAAATGGAATAGATACAATAGAGATTTTCGTAATACCTTCTTCGGCATTTGTTTAATTGGCAAAATTATTAATTACGGACCAAATGGAGAGGATAGAGTAGAGATTTTGGTAATACCTTCTTTGGCACTTTGGTTTTTTTTTGTAAGATATTAATTGCGAACAAATTGAGAGGATGTGGACGGTGATTTTCATAATATCTTCTTTGGCATTTTTTAATTGGTTGAATATTTATTAACACAAACCAAAAGGGAAGGACGCGGCAGCGCTTTTCATAATACCATTTTTGCCATTTTTAAATAATTCGGCAATATTATTAATTATAGACCAAATGGAGAGATTAGGGCAGAGATTTATAAACATCTTTGTCTTTTTTTTTTTTTTATTTTGTTTCATTTTACTACCTAATTTGTTTAAGGCTAATTTCATTTGCTTATTTATCTATGCTCACGTGATAATCTTGGGGTGCGTTGAGCACGTGCAATTGGCAGGCATAAAATCTAGGTGCTTGCTTCTGAGATGAGCGAGGAACACTCGCACGCGCTCATTGATAACAGATCTAAATTAGAAGAGGCAAGATTGCCATTTAGCTAAATTAAACAAAAGTTACATGTTCAAGTCCTAGTGATAGTTTCATATGTGCATCACATTCGTAATATAACTAGTTATTTGCTGTTACGTATCGAATTCTTTATTATTATTTGCCTCTTTCACTGCGCGCAGACATTTAACTAGCTAGATTTGTGGAGAGAAATACATTCCCTCAGTGAGGCACACATATGCAACTTGGCAAAAAAAAAATAAAAAAAATAAAGGAGATGAACTGCAGAAGCAATTTGGCTCGTCGCAAGGAGCACCAACACGGTAGATTTCAGAACTCACACACAGGGGTTGTTTGAGTTGATAAGGGAAGGTTTTGAAGTACCATTCCATGCTGAGCCTAAACATTTGATGTGGAGCTTTCTTCAGGGAAGAATTCAAGCGTGTTATCATTGACAACAAGTAGAATCATAGAGGTAAGGTGCAAATCACATAAGCATGCTTTGAAGATATACGAGTGATGGTCATCACTAAGCTGCAAAAGACAGAGAGATGGGGTTGCAACGACAGTGTGGTCCTCGGATTGCCAAGAGATTGGAGGACAACATGGCTCATGGTAGGTACCATCATCCCATTTGGAGTGCGAATGATGATATGAGATCAGAGCACTGCGTAAAGTATGTTTGTCCACGCGGAGCAGAGAAAGTGTTTATGTCGAGCCTGGCAAGTAACTGGAGTTACCCATGCACATGCCGTTTGTGCCATCCATCTTCTTGGATGAATGGTCTCCGGTAAAATTGGGTGCTTCATCAACTTCCATACCCCCATTTAGGACCATCTGTGGATCATTACCAAGCTCCTCACCCCTATCAATGCGTGAGCTCGCATTTTCTACCACCGATCTCAACATTAGTCAAAATGTCTTTCGTGTTGCCACCGCGTTGCAATAAATGCCAAGTCGCTACATTTTTCATCTACTATTTCACCAAGTTTAGATGTAAAATTCTATCGATAGTAAAATATTTCTTACTGACTAATTATTTTAAGCGATATAAATAATTATTTTTTTAAAATGATTTCTAAATGATTCATTATTCGTGAAATAAACGCAAATATTGGCTTGAAACCATTACTATATTCTTCGAGAACAAGCATGCAAGCCTGACCCACCCCATCTTCACTGGCGCTAAACAGATGATGCTCTGCCGTAGATTCTCCGAGGGCTTCAACTCGAGGGTTTCTGAGCCACTGATGCTTTTTAGGTCTTTCAACGAAAGAAAAACTTTCCAATCTTCTTTATGTTTTTACTTTTTCGCCAGGGATTTACGCAATCCTACAGCTGATAGGAAGAACACGACTCTGAGAACGAAACCCACTACTAAAGAAAAGCCAGACTTCCTATTCCAAGAAATAAATTGGCGAGCAAGAAAAGAACCAGATACAGGCGAATCTTCCCCTGAATGAAACCATTTCGGTTCAAACCTTTGAACATCTCAGACTGTTGCTCGATTGCATTATTAATGGATGGTCGATCCAAGGTTTGCATGGTACGTCAATTCACGAAGATCGCAGCAAGTCCAAATCCAAACGATTGAAACTAAGGCTAAAATTTGGCCATGCCTCACCCCCACCATTTTGACAAGGTCAACTAGGGCTGATCGGTTCTAGGGTAGGTGGTGCTCACTTTAGTATCAAGAACCGCCCGTTAGGGATCAATTTTGCAAAATGTGGAATCATATGTTGTTCCATGGACCCACCTTGGAACCGGACCGGCCAGTCCTACCGAGTATCAAGCACCAACATCAATTAAAAAGACCGTATGCGAGTGAATCAATGAAGCCATTCCATGGGATAAAGAGATTGCATGAGTATTGGTGGTGCACTGCTGATTTGTTTGACAAATTCATAGAAAAAAATCACCTCTATTTTGAAGTGAGAAGTAAAACAGCGGATGCATGGCCTGTATTTTTGAAGTGAGAAGTTAAATCGTCTCTATCCTGCGTAATGATCTCACGACTCGTGAGTTTTGAAATAAACTATCACCGTGTGGCAATCCCCACAAAACTAAGACGACCAAAACATAATAGTAGGCCCTAATGAGTAATGAATTTCTTTGGTTCCCTGCCTTAAGACCAAACCGTACATGGAATAAAATCATCCAACACAGTAAATTAGACGACTTTCCAATGACACGACAATTACAACAAGATTTGCCACGAAGTTCCGAGAGCGAGAGAGAGCAGATCGAGATGAGAGGAGACTGAGAAGGAGGCTAGGGTTTGGCTTTTGGGTGGTGCCACGTGCGTGGTGAGTTGTGCTGGAGAGACACATTATTGAGAGAATAGCTAGATTTAATATATTATATTATATTATATAATAATCCGTTCCGGTTTGTGTGGGTGGTGTGTTCTCATTTGGAACCTTGAATCGAACTAGTACCTACCGATTCCAGTAAATTGAAATCGAAAAATCGGACCAATACCCGATGGGAACCACCTAAAACGAGTTGGTTGGGTAGGGTTCGGTCCGGTCCGGTTCGGTTTGGGTGGATCCGGGTTTTTTAGCTCACCCTAGGGTCAACTACGAATTATGAACTCACATTACTCATCTACATCCACAACTTGTTTATGTATAAATTTAGGGGAAACCTTTTATCTCTAAGGCTTTTGTTTGTTTCGGAATAATGAAAGATTGAAAAACATTTTTCTGAAATGACCATTCATATCACTTGAAATAATTAGTTAATTGAAATTTTTTTCATTACCGACAATAATTTATGTCTAAATACTTTCATGGACAATGAAAAAAATCTTTTGTTTATTCATTTTTTGTAAGCGATATAAGTGATCAATTTGAGGAAAACATTTTTCACCCATAGAAAAAAACACCTTCAAGAGTAGGGAAACGATTTCATGATCTTTCCTCCCTCCACTCCTTCATATTCATTTTCTTTTTAATTATTTTAAAAACAAGACTGAATTTTTTATATTATAATATTTTACTATTTTTAAATATTTTTTCCTACATGGCTCGCCTGAGCCGGCGAGTTCACCTCGCCAGATTTGGCGAGGCTCGAGTTTGCCCGTTGTCGTGGTTGGTGAAAGGCCGAAGAAAAGGAAAAAGAAAAAGAGAAAAGGAAAAAAAATAAAAAGAAAATAGAAAAAATTTAAAAAATAAAACATGGATTTTTAAAATTAAAAGTAAATAAACAAATTATTAAAAGGAATGTGCGTTGGAAAATGAAATCTGATTTTTCATATCAAACGACGGGAAATATTTTTCGGAAATAACTTATTTTTCGAGAAACAAACGGAGTTTCAGTCACCTTTCTTGTTTTTTCAAAATAATGCTTTTTTATCAAGGCTTGCCACGAAGGTTTCAGATTCGGTTATGCTGTGACTAGTCAACAGATGAAAATGCGATTATCTACTGCATAACTGCACAGATCACCAAATATTCCCCGTAGCCTGTCAACTAAAGAAGATATTCGACACTCCATTGAAAACAAACAGTCTTGTGATATAGGGACCAAGGGAAGACCACAGTTTATGACCATAATGAAGCGCACTCGTTCAAATCACACAAATTCCGAAAGAGTCTTTTTTCCTATTTATTTAAGGGTCAGCAGCTACGTTTAGTGTCCGATTTGGACGGGCCTCCTCCTCCACATCTCGTGCACCATCTGCTCGAGAGTCGCTCTGTGCTGCGAACTCATCAAAAATGAAAACCAGTCTTATTTATGCGCCTCGAGTCCCGGCCTTATTCAAGTCCGTCCATGGTCCCATAACCAGCCGCTTCACGCCCCGGGTCGCTGTAAGAATGGAGTAAACTATTCACTATCAGCTCAACGAGAACAGAAGCAAGCTCTCCCTCTGTCCATGACTTGGACATCAGAGGCATAGACGTGCTTTCGAATTACTACTGTTTATCGAGAGGGTTCGTAATCCACACCTTAGCTCCGACCCTTTTGAGGAATCCGATCAGCATCCTCTTCCTTATAATTTGCCCGACTTTTTGCGCAAGCACATGCCTTGAAATCTTTCCTCCCTGGAAAATGATGATCATGCCTTGAGATAAGTTTCAACATTATTAGGTTTCGTCTATTTCACGAAAATGAGGGGAATCGAAAAATATTTTCCTAAAAATAATCGTGTATATCATTTGAAATGTATAGATAGATAATCAATAAAAATGTTGTCACAATGATAACAATTTGCGTTTGAATATTTGCGTAAGTGATGAGGATATTTTTTGTCCATTCATTTTGTCGGCGATATAAGCGATCATGTTAGGAAAATGTTTCTCAAATCGCCCATTTTTTGCAAAACAAATGGAGCCTAATGGAAAGTAGAAAACAAAGCTTTGAGAGATTAGAACTAAGTGATGACAATGTTAATGTGGCACTTACTTTGCGATCCTCATAGTACTTGGAGATCAAATTGACGTCAGATGGAAGTAAGATCTCCGAGAGTTCCGAATTCAAATGCAAGATGGCATCCGAGGGGGAGTCTGTTTCTGCGACTTCTCTGGAGTTCTCAGCAACCCTAGTGCATTTAGATTTTCACAAATCATATCAAGCAGACAGAGTCAACCCACGAACATGGTCAACGCAAAAGCAGGAAGGAGAAGAACAATTTGATTACCTCTTAAGCAGTAAGGAGGGCTTTAAAGCTGACAACGTACTCTGGTGACACGTGAGTGTTCATGTGGGTGCTCCAAACAATGTATCTCGTTGGAGATGATAAGTCGTCGACGCCCGAATCGTACTTTTCCGAACTAGGATGAGACTGTTCCGAGCCAAAACTGATAAGCTCTGATTCTCCCATTATGATCCGACAAAGCAGTATATGCCTAAGGCCATCTTTATCTATGGGGGCGATCTTGAGGCTGCCAAAGCATTACAAAGAGACTATGTAAGGCCATTATGATCACATGCACAAATATTAGCACGAGTCAAGGGACAACACACTCGCGAAATGTACTCCCGATCATAGATTAAAAGGGAAAACATAATCATGCACTAGATCGGCATATCTTCGTGATCGCAACACTTTTCGAACTGCATCTCTCGATTATTGATTGAATATACAGGGTCGGATCTAATGCCGCTAATCATAGATTAAACATGCTTCGTTCTACTGATTTGAACCGATCATGGATTAAAAGGGAAATTACACGCTAAATCACATACCTTTGTGATAATCTCTTGATTATTTATGCAATTAATAGGGGCGAGTTCATTACGTTACCAGAAACATCTGCATCCAATATCATCGCATGCACAATATATGACATGAGTCCAGAAGCAACATGATAGCGAAACATACTCGTTGTGTTAGATATAAGAGATCATAACTTAGAAGGGGAAAAAAAAAAAGTAATAATCCGCTTGACCCGTTTTCCAAATAATCTCTCTCAATTATTCACGCAATTCAATCTGAGGAAAAAAGAAGAAGAAGAAGGAATTCTGTACCTCTCGAGAAGATGAATTTCAGGAGCAAAATAAAGTCCAGAGCCATACAAGCCACTGTTCGCAGGCTTCCCACTGTAGCCAAAGCCATATGAGAAGATCTTGGAGACCTCGTCCCTCGAGGTCGCGTACCATGCGTACTGCAGGTTGGCGGTGCCGCCGCCGCCGCCTTTCTTCTGTACTGCCTGTAAGTGAACTTGAAACGTTCGGGCCCGTGCTCTTGCTGAGACACTGGAAAAGGCATTCCGGTGGATTGCCGCCACGGTAACTTGGCCCTCAAGTGCACCAAGCTGCGAGAGGAGTCTCTCCTTGATGTAGCGGTGGAGCATGTCTCCCTCGCCAAGTCCCATCAGCCCACTGCTGATAAATGGCAGCGGAGCAGTGACAGATTGATCGACGGAGACGACGCTCTCGCATTGGAGACAGACGAATCCGGATCCTGATCTTCCATGGGATCGTTCAGATCTGGACGGTTGAGGTCGATTGCCGGATGGTTGAATTCGCGTGCGGCTGCATCGCTGTGTACAGTCGGTGACCGACGTTGATGGATGTAGTCCGACATTTCCGACGAAGCTGGAACGTCCCAAAGAAGAGATTTTTAAAAAAAAAATAATAACGAATGGATTCACAAATTGTCTTTACAACTGCTAAAATGAAAAAACTATCGAATGATACGATCGAAGTAAGAAGCATGGAATTACAGAACGAATGAAGATCCAAATCTTTCAGTCAATGAAATGATGATTTTAAACAGGATCACCAACCCGAACACTATCGAGAGATCGTCGAGGTTTGGTCGTCGAATGAAGTGAAAAAAAATTTTAAAAACAACGAGAGCGACGGAACACAAGCATGTGTCGTGGCAAGCTTACAGAGCTGTCGCCGGAGGTGAGTGTGTGAATGAAGGGCGGAGTTGAAGGAGAGTAGGGTTCTTGCTTGAAGAAGGTGATACGTAGACGGGGATTTTAGTGTCAGAGAAGGGTTTTATAGAAGAAAGCCAACGGAACAACCGCGTTCATGCTTTTAACTGGCTTTGGCGGCGTCGTTTTGGCTCTCCATTTCCCCTGGAAATAATTTTATGAAAGAGTCGCTATAAAAAATTCAATTGAATTGGATGAATTCCGTGCTTAAATATTGGGATCTAGTCGATAAATGTTCCTGCTAAACATCAAAATATATTTTGACAAAAAAAATTAAATTATAAAAATTATCTCCAACCAAAAAGAAAACATCAAAATATATCTGACCAAAAGAAAAACATCAAAATATAGAAATTCATCGTTTTCAAACTATCGTCTTCTTTTTTGCAAGCATGGGTGGGACGTTGAAAATGAGAATATACTTATTTAGGTATGGTTAACGAAACAACCTGAAACCATCAGTTAACTGTTGATTAACGGGATTTATTTTAATGATCGGAACAGAATCTATCGATAAGCGTGGAAGGTAAAATATCTTTGCAGGAAAAAGCGGCGACTCTTGCTCGCACGTGAAATTAATTTAGCTTATGCATGGTATTAATTGGACCTCCCGAAGTTTGTTTCAGTCATAATAGAGATATTATGGTGGAAAATCTACATGTCGAGTATCCCTTAAGCATTTTGACCAAAAAAAAAAAGTATCCCTTAAGCATCCCTTAAGCATTAGAATGCGATGATTGCTCGTTCACGGAGTAAATTGAATTCTACGCAGAATTAATTGGACCTCTCGAAATTCGAATATTTTCCGATAAATAGAATCTATTAGCGCACTAAAATTGAAAAATTTACGAATTAAGTACGCCTAATAAGATTATCAAATGTAATAAAATAGAAAAGCGGCAAGCATAGAGGTGGTACGGGGATGAGATGTTTTGAATCGTATGAAAAGACAAGAGTGCCCTTGGAACTGTCCTTATCCAGAATGTCCAAAATTACAGACCAATTTAGAGAGGATGGGACAGAGATTTTCATCCTTGTCTTTTTGGCATTTTGTTTTTTTTTGGGTAATATTTTTTTGGCATTGTTTTTATTTATTTGTAAAATTTTTAATACACGCCAAATGGAGAGTATAAGGACAAAAGATTTTCATAATACCTTTTCGAAATTTCTTATTTATTGAAAAATGATTAATTACAGACTAGATAGAGAGGATACGGATAGAGAATACGTGCTTTGGCATGTTCTGCTTATTTGGTAAAATTATTAAGTAGAGAACAAAAGTAGATGGTAGGGAAGAGATTTTCGTAATACCTCTTTTTGGCACTTTTTATTTAAATTATAATTACATACCAAATGAAGAGGAGAGGCAGAAATTTTCGTAATACTCTTTTTTTTTTGGCAATTTGTTTGGAAAAAAATGAACTTTTTATTGAATAATACAATTCACTCAGGATTGAACAACTAGTGTAAAAACCAATTACCTTAATTTCTGCTAATTATCTTCATCATAATCATTGTCTTGCTTTGTCCTCAGACATACAAAATCCCTAACAAAAACATCGAGCTCTCCGAGAAAGAGAGAACCCTGAGGACATTGTTGTACATTGCAGCTGGACAAAGAAAAAAAAGACTCATATGTTTACATTCACACAGGGACATCCAAATCTTCAAGTTCAAGAAACTGATTGTGATTATATCCATAGGGCTTTAGATCGAAATAGGTAAAAAACAGTGATGAATATATATCACAAGTAAGAAGAAGAAGATGCAAAAGAAGATCCCTTTACCCAATTCACCATCATACACGAAATCGAACTTATTGAATAATATGATATGAACTCAAGAATTAAACAACTAGTATGGAAACCCTGTCCGTAAGTTCTTCTAATTATCTTCATAATCATCATTATCTCGTTTTGTTTCTTGGACAGACAAAAACAACAAGAATCTTTGAGATACAGAGAACCCTTGGGACAATGCTGTACAATACAGTTTGACAAGGAAGAAAAACTCATATGTTCATATCATAGAAGGACATCAAAATCTAGAAGTTGGAGAAAATTACTGGGATTATATCCATAGGGTTCTAGATCGTAACAGGTAAAAAACAGTAACAGAGAGACATCATAAGCAAGAAGAAGATGTAAAGAAGATCCCTTTACCCAATTCACCATCGTACAAAAAATTGAACCTTTTATTGAATAATATGATATGAACTCAAGTATTGAACGAGTAAAACCATTATCCTAATTTTTTCTAATTATCTTCATCACGAAAGTGTTTAGAGAACCGTTGAGACATTGCTGTACAATGCAGTTTCACAAGAAAAAAGACTCATTTATTAATATTCACTAACGGGACATTCAAATCTTCAAGTTCGAAAAAATCTTTGGGATTATATCCATAGGACTCTAGATCATAAAAGGTAAAAATAAAAGTAAAATAGAGACATCACAAGCACGAAGAAGAAGATGCAGAAGAGATCCTTTTATCCAATTCATTATCATAAAAAAAAATTGAACTTTTAAACCATACCCTAATTTCTTCTAATTATCTTCATCATGGTCGTTATCTACTCCCCAGGCATACAAAAACCCTAAAAAATAAAATAAAAATCTTTGAGATTGAGAGAACCCTTGGGACGCTGTTGTACAATGCAGTTAACAAAGAAAAAGACCCGTATGTTTATATTCACAAAAAGGACATCAAATCTTCAAGTTCGAGAAACTTGTTGGATTATATCCATAGGGCTCTAGATCATAAGAGGTAAAAAACAGTAATAGAGAGACATCACAAGCAAGAAGAAGAAGATGCAAAATAAGATCCCTTTACCCAACCCACCATTGTACAACAAATTGAATTTTTTTTTTTGAATAAAACCATATGAACTCATGATTGAACACCAATATAGAAACCAATTACCCTACTTTCTTCTGATTATCATCATCATCATTATCTCACTCTGTTCCTTAGAAATACAAAACCTCTAACAAAAACATTGAGAATTTTTGAGACAGAGAGAAACCCCCGAGACACTGTTGTACAACACAGTTTGACAAGGAAAAAAAGACTCATATGTTCATATTCACATAAGGACATGCAAACCTTCAAGTTCGAGAAAGTCGTTGGGATCATATCCCTAGGCCTCTAGATTGTAATAGGTAAAAAAAAAAAACAATAATAGAGACATCACAAGCAAGAAGAAGATGCAAAAGAAGATCCATTTACCCAATTCATCATTATACATAAGGTTGAACTTTTTATTAAATAATACAATATTGAATAATACAATCTTAACTCAAGAATTGAACAACTAGAAACTAGGGGTAAGCATGGGCCGAGTTAGTCGGATCTAGCCTAGACTCTAAACCTATCCCTGTTATAATCGATTCTCAATTTTTGGAATTGAGACTCTACCCTATTTATCTTGGAACCTATTTTGGAACCGACCCTATTTTTCGGTCCAGTTGGAGGGTTTACTCGGCTCCCTATATACAAGAATGAAAACAGAATCTTACGATCATATGAAACTTTCACAGTTTACTCGTAGGAGCTCAATAAAAAGAGAAGCAGAGAGAAAAGAAAGAGCATAGATCAAATTGAGGACATAGAATTTCCTCATAAGTTACGACTTTGACAATATACAACTAAATTTGACAGAGAGAGATACATACTACTCAGTTAATCAACTCTGTATGTTCGACAAAAAAAAAAAAAGAATATGCGTTTACAGAGGTAAATACTCCCCGGTGCTAAATTGAGCTTAGACATCAGATCACATAATACCAAGAGGAAGGATGAATCTTAAGATTACTTGTCCCCCTAGGTAAGCATACTGCATGAGGTAAGGTTGCGGTTGGCAAACTAACTTAGTGAAGAATTAGTCACTTAGTTTTTTTTTTTAATAGCATCTAAAAATTGGTTCTATAAACTGGTCCAGGTGGGTCTTTACCTAGAATCAAGAATCGAACTGGTTTCAACTGGTTTTCAAAAATTGAAACCAGTTTCTGCACTAGTTTGAATGGGAACTGATTCCTGGCCCTATTTTTTGGGTGGTCGATCCGGGTACTGGGTAAACCCGGTTTGGTTGCACACCCCTATTGAAACCCATTTCCCTAATTTCTTCTAAATATCTTCATCATCATCATTATATTGCTCTGTTCCATAGACATACAAAGCCCTAACAAAAACATTGAGAATCTTCGAGATATAGAGAATCCTTGGGACACTGCTGTATCGTGTAGTTTAACAAGGAAGAAGGACTCATATGTTCATATTCACAAAAGGACATCCAAATCTTAAAATTCGGTAAAATTGGTAAGATTATATCCATACAGATAGATGGTAACATGTAAAAAACAGTGACATAGAGACATCACAAGCAAGAAGAAGAAGATGTAGAAGAAGATCCCTTTACCCAATTCACGATCGTACAAAAAACGAACTTTTTTAATTGAATAATATCATATGAACTCAAGAATTGAATAACTAGTATAGAAACCCATTGCCCTAATTTCTTCTAATCATCATCATCATTTCACTTTGTTCCTCAGACATACAAAACCCCTAACAAAAAATTCGAAAATCCCCGAGACAGAGAGAGGACATTGCTCTACAACATAGTTTGACAAGGAAAAAAAGACTCATATGTTCATATTCACAGAAGGATATCCAAATCTTCAAGTTTGAGAAAGCCATTGGGATTATATCTATAGGGCTGTAGATCATAACATGTAAAAAACAGTAACATAGAGATATCACAAACAAGAAGAAGAAGACACAGAAGAACATCCCTTCACCCAATCACAATCTTACAAGATATAGACCTTTTTTTTTTGAATAAAACGTTCTGAACTCAAGAATTGAACAACAAGTATAGAAACCCGTTACCTAATTTCTTTTAATTATCTTCATCATCATAGTTATCTCGCTCTATTCCTAAGATATACAAAATCACAAATGGAAACATTGAGTATCTTAGGGTCTGTTTGGTAACGTTTCTGTTCCTCTGTTTCTGTTCCCGGGAACACTTTGGGAACAGAAACATGTTTGGTAACGCAAATAATTCTGTTTCTGATTCTGCTCCCAGGAACACTTTTGGAACAAAAATCAGAAACAAAAAAAAGTTGTTTCTCAAAAAAAGAACACTTTTTAGGATCACTTTTCAAAGATGGACTTCTCAGCCTCTTCCCACGACACTTTTTTAGGATCAATTTTTTAGGATTACTTTTGGACAAAAAAACAAAAATTTTATGTAGTTACCAAACGCATTCTGATTCTCTAAAAGAACAGAATCAAAAAAGTGTTTTTAATCAGAATCACTTTTTGGAACAGAAACGTTACCAAACAGACCCTTAGTGACAAGGACAACCCTCATGACATTGTTGTATAATGCAGTTTGACAAGGAAAAAATACTCATATGTTCATATTCGTAGAAGGACATCCAAATCTTCAAGTTCGAGAAAGTCGTTGGAACCAGTGGTCGGGTGGTCTAGTTCCCGATTCTAGGTGTACAAGACCGACCGGATCGGTCAATTTTATATTTTTTTAATTTTTTAAAACGTAACCCCAAGGGTAGTGCCTTCTTCCTTCTTTCTATTATAAATATAACCCAAGGCTCACCTTACCCAAAAAAAAATATAACCCAAGGCTCAAAGAATCGAGCCCCGAAGACCACCAACCCTCTCTGTTCTCTTTGATTTTTTGTGAACCAAGAACTCTCAAGGCCTGAGCCTTCTTCCTCTCTCTCTCTCTCTCTCTCTCTCTCTCTCTCTCTCTAATAGGGGATAAGAATGGTGCATGTTTTAAGTTTTTAATCTGAAGTGTGTGGTCACTCTTTCCTGTGAGAGGTTACCGGTCCCATTGGATTGCTCGGAAACCGGACTAGACTGGTCAGTCTTATAACGGCCTGGGCCCGCCACTCGCAAGATATTGTCCGCTTTGGACACACAGTCCTCACGGTTTTGTTCCTCCGAGGGTCGCCCATACAACCCCCGGAAAACGCGTCTTGAGAGTTAAAGGCAAGCCCAGCCTTATAAGCCAGCCCGGGATCCCCTCCCTAAGCGATGTGGGACAAGGGATGTCACAAACTCCCCCCCTCAGCGGCACAGCGTCCCCGCTGTGCACCGCGTGCACCAGCGAGCGCCCACTGCGGTCCACACATGCTGTCGGGAGTCGGCTCTGATACCAATTATAACGGCCTGGGCCCGCCACTCGCAAGATATTGTCCGCTTTGACACACAGTCCTCACGGTTTTGTTCCTCCGAGGGTCGCCCATACAACCCCGGAAACGCGTCTTGAGAGTTAAAGGCAAGCCCAGCCTTATAAGCCAGCCCGGGATCCCCTCCCTAAGCGATGTGGGACAAGGATGTCACAAGTCTAGTCCACGGTTTCTGAAAATTGAAAACCAAGACCATTGGTCCAATTTCTTGATCTTGAGGAGAACCAGACCGGACTGAGAATCGCTCACTCCTACCACCAACTCTAGAAGCCAGAAAAGAAGTCCAGCTAGTAAAAGGAAAGTGCAGTGCAAGCTCGTCCAGCACAAAGTAGAATTTTATTCTTCTTTCTCTAAGCCATCAGCAACAAATCCACCATTGACTTTTCCTTTCTAAGTTTTCTTTTCCTTTTCAAATTCAAAGGCCTCTACTAAACGACTTCAATATTAAAGCAATTTCCATGTTCTACAAACTTGTATCGAACAGAATATCTACCAAAATTGCAGGCCCTCAAATTGTCCCATGAAGCTTCAAACAAAAGAAAAAATGGGGATGAAAAAGATTAAAAGAGATTGAAATCGAATGCCAACAGATATGCACTGCAACAGTTGGGTGTGTTGTACCCTTGGAGCATTCTCTTGCCGGCTCATCAAACTCCTCTAGAAAAAGCAGAAAGTAAAAATATAAAAAGTTCAAGGGCTTTACTGGAAAAAACAAGGCAAGTTCGGGGACCAAAATTATAAAGATACAGAATTTACAAAACAAAGAGGATCATTCCCCCCTCCACCATATTGATAGGGTCGACTACCAAACATTTTAAAAAACAAAGAGGAAATTGGAAGGGGCAAACCAAGGACCCCACGTAATGAAGATGCCTAATCCAAGAAAAGAAAGGTGGCCAGATATAAAAGGTTCACCCAAAGAGTTCTAGCTAAAACTCTAATCCTCCATTTTTTTTTAATGAAAACTCGCCAAAAGAGTTTCAGGATCTCAGTATGTTGTGACTGGTCATTAGATGGAAATGTAATTATCTCCTACATAATTGCACAGATCACGAGACATTCACAAAATCATGTCAACTAAAGAAGAGTTTGGGATTCTCTATTGAAAAGCAATCAGCCATGTGACATAGGGACCAAGAGAAGACCGCAGTTTATGACTATAACGAAGCACAAATGTTCAAACCGTACAAATTCCAAATGAGCCATTTTCCTATCTAAAAGTCAGGAGCTATGTTAGTGTCCGATTCGGATGGGCCTCCTCCTCCTCCACCTCCACAACTTGAATACCATTTGCTCCCCCCGTTG
>JAGVVM010006680.1:0-18424 GCA_019149425.1 Psidium friedrichsthalianum
CCCCCCCCCCCCCCCCCCCCCCCCCCCCCCCCCCCCCCCCCCCCCCCCCCCTCCTCTCCCCCCCCCCCCCCCCCCCCCCCCCCCCCCATCACCCCCCCCTCTCCCTCCCCCTCGCGTACGATATATCAACCCTCGCCGAAGAACGACATAAGTCTAACCTAAAGACTCCGAAAGATGATGAAGGCTCAAGCAACAAGGGTGCGTCGGTTCACGATTCTTGATTCGCCCGCCGCTTCGATGTGCCGAGGAAAGAGAAAGCAAGAAAAGGAGGATATGTGGGCTGGGCTTCGTTCAAAGCCCAGATTGTATCTGGGCATGAACATAGGAGCTCTAAACTGTTGCGTTCGGTTAACATTCCTTTTTTTTTTTATTTGGGAGTAAGTTATGATTGAAATACTTTTTTCCTATTTCGATTCTCTAGACTGATGAGTTTTCGAGCAGGGGAATACGTTTAATAACTACACAAAATTTCTCTTCCCGAAATAGAAAAGAATAGAAATGCGTTTGCTACGACCCTAAAAATTTATATTCCCAAATTTTTTCCTTTAATAATAAAAATGTCAATGAAATTAACAATTCATGTTTGGATAAAAGAACTTTTGTTAGGACTAAAAATCAAGATATTTTAAAATTGTCTTAGAAAATCTGACATAAATAGTTAATAAGGGTATCAAACATGCCCTAATTGGTCCACCACCTACACCAACCCGACTCGAAATTTTTAAGGGTTTGCAGTTTGGTCGAGTCCAGTTGGGTTACGAGAAAGCATTTCAGGTAGTATAATGGTTTGGGTCGTGTTTTTTTCTTTTCCCTTCTCACCTGCCATTTTCAAGAATTCCAAAAAAAAAAGCGCTATATTTAATAAAAAAATAATATAGAAAGATAATATATAAACTCCACCCTCCTCATCGACTCTCATGACACCACCTCCAATAAACAAAAAATAGGATTAATACAACCTCCAAGTGTTAATACAATTCATGAACGTAGATACAAATCATTTGAATACGAATGCAAAGTTCTTCGTTTTTGTCAATTCTTTCAAGCTACATGCCCGCTTATTTTTTCGGTACATCTTTTGTAAAATGGTTAGAGGGGGCAAAAAAGAAATATCTTAAACGCATAAATTTTAAAAAGATTAAATCGATTTTTTTGTTTTATCCAATGACAAGTATATTGAGGAAGCCAGAAGTATATAAATGATCTTCTGAAAAAAACAAAAAAACAAAAAAGCGAGAGAGATAGTTGACCCAAAATCGGCTGGACTTGATGACTTACGGTATATGCGGATCAGGTGCGGGTTGGGTTTGCGGTTATGTGAGCTTGTTTCTCTTTTTGTTTGGGGACATAAATGTAAAATTTTTTATATTTCTTATTTTTGTTTCCAAATCTCATCTCTGAGAAAACCAATCTACTTTGGGGCATAGAAAAAATTAATTGATGGGCACACCTAGATGCTGTTCTTTTTTTGTTCCGAGAAGAAAACAAACGACAGCAAACAAAGAAATAGAAATGTTACCAAAGGCACACTAAAGACTACAAAGTGAAGAAATCACGGGCCCCTAATCGATCATGTGATCGAACTGTCGCGTCGTGTCAATCAATGCCTAAAAACGTTTTCTCCTAAACAAAATACGCTCGTGCTAAAGAGCATGGCTTTTGCCACCATGTTTGATCGCGAACGATGATTGAGGAGCCCAGGTGAGATTGGGTGTGGGGTTTTGACTCTTACCGCCTCGCAAAGAGATACATGAAAATCTAAAAGAGACAGGGGAGTTAGGGCCAGGACAGAAAGCATTAGAAATGATCGTGCTAGGGGGAGCTGGTTCCAGCTTGAAATTGGAAACCGAACAAGAAGGGCAAGTTCCTAGTTTGTCCGAACCGAAAACAGGCCCACCTGATCTTGAACCCATCGGAGATCACACCGATGATTCGGTTCGGTTCTTGAGTGAGTCTAGACATTGGTTGTATCTTTTTTTCCCTTATTCCCAAAGAGCCGCGAGTATGAATGAGACCGAGAGAAATGAGAGGTGTCGACCCACGAGGGAGGCGTGATCACCGTGTGATTGAGACGAAGAGAGCGAGAGCGAGAGGTGTGAGCGATGATTGTGATTGAGTTTGAGAGTCCGTGCAAGAAAAGAATGAGAATTAGAGTTCATAAATTTTGAATAATAAGTACAAAAAAAAAAGTCGGGTATTTGGGTCTAAACCCCAAATCGGAAGCTGCACCGATATTCACCGATTCTGAATTTTGGAGCCGAAAACCGAACCGATTACCTAGGAACTGCCCATAATAGGCCGATTCTGTGTGGGCCTTTTGCTCACCTAGTTGCTCTCGTCGAACTAAGTTGCCATCAGGAGTTTACGTCAAGTTCCACATCAGAGAGAGAATTTGTGATGCTATTTATGAGTAAATTAGAGGTTAACCCACATGAATCGTCATCGACATCGCAAATAGTAGTAAACAAAAAAAAAAAAAATTGCAAGGGCGGAGCAAAGAGATTGGTTACAGATGCTGACGAGGATTGCACGTCATCATGAGACATGTCAGCTTTGACTGATGTGGAACAATCGGTCATCCATTTTGAATTGGACTGCTCAGATTAGATAATGTTACTCCCTAACATTATGTTAGAAGATCCATTTCCATGTCAGGGAATCCAAATCCCCGTGAGTTTTACTTTTTTTTCAGAATCATCCCAAGAAATCAGAAAACAGAAACATGAAGAAACATCAAATCATTATTGAATGAATAAAGGAGCAAAAAAAAGGAAATTTTAGCTGGTCGTGCTCACCAAGGACACAGACTAGGCCAACGCTAGTTCCACCGAACCTACGAATCGCTACAGACAAACGAGCGTAAGCAAAACGCAGAGCGCCACGTGGCACACACCCAGGACCGAAGAACGGTCGAAAGATCCTCGGCTGGTCAAGAGTCTGTGCAGAAACATTTATTCGAATGGGGAAGGGGCTCCCGACAAGAACAATGCTGACAAGAAGCGGCTGAAACACGCGCTTCAATTCCTTCTGAGTTGCCAATTCCACAAAGCCCGATTGAAGCCAAAAGAGGAGCTTTCATTGCATTAGAACCTCTTAACTTTGAAGACTGATTCATACTTCGACTTCGCCAATCACGATATGGCGGCCGCCGATCTGATCGCGATGGCCTCGAGATTCTAGGATGTATAGTGTGATATTGGTCGCGGCATCTGAAAAATCTCTTTCTGGTTTTGCCTCTAATGATGGGATTTACGTGTCAGCATCAGGGGTTTGTGGTTTGCCTGATACAGGAACAGCGGACGAGCCGGCAACGTTTTTGTTTGTTATTGCGCGCTTTACAAATATGAGTCACTCCAGGACCATGAACGTGCATTTCTTGCACAAGTTTTTCCTGTGAAGCTTGGAAAGCGGTTCTTGTTGCAGAGGTTTCTTAAACCTGGCCATTTCAGTCCTGGAGGTAGGAGTGCTGTTTTGATCAGTTATGGCTCCCAAAGCAGGAGATGAGAGGTCACTGAGGGAGACACCCACTTGGGCAGTCGCAGTTGTGTCTGCCGTGTTTATCATCATCTCGATTGTGATCGAGTATGGATCCATTCTCTTGAAAAGGTGAGATCATTGGTCGACACGAGATGACTTGTATGATCGAGTCTTGACTCGTGGATTCTTGATGTTTCACATGTCCTGAAGTCCACTACTAGATGTTGATCAGATAAAATTCATCGCTTAAGTACTCGCATTACGTGAAATCATTGGTCGGGTCACTTTCTGATGTCGATTGTCTGCCTGTGACAGTGGTTTTCGAAGCGCCATAAGAAGGCCATGATCGAGGCTCTAGAGAAATAAATCTGGTAACTAGCGCACGCCGAATTCTGTGTCTAAACTTTGCTGTCAAGACATTATTGAGCACTTGAGCCTGATTCTGACCCAACACTGATTACTATTTTGTCATGTAGAGCTGATGCTACTGGGCTTCATATCTCTGCTCATCACTGTGGGTACGCAACCCATCTCTATGATATGTATTGCAGAGAAATATGCGAAGATCATGCTCCCTTGTAAAAAGGAGGACAAGGAGAAGCTCGACAAAGGCGAAGATACTGATAATGGAAGAAAATTGCTGTGGATCAATGAGGATGTCTCGTGGCGACGATCTCTAGCTCCTGGAGACACCGGCGACCATTGTTCCAAACATGTAAGAGGAGTACATAAATTATCATAGCAGAAAAAAAAGAAGAAGGTTTTTCTTCACGATGTGCGAATGATTTTTCTGACCTTGGTTAATGGATTGCTTTTTCAGGACATGGTACCGTTGATTTCGACGTCAGGGGTGCACCAGTTGCACATTTTCATATTCGTGCTTGCCGTCTTTCACGTTCTCTACAGTGTTATCACCATTTACCTGGCAAAAGCCAAAGTAGGACACTTCCTCCTGTTCTTAAGTAAATCAGACTTCGAGCGGTGTTCAAAATTTTTTTTTTTATTTACTTGATCGATGATGAAGACCAATCGATTTAAATTTTGTGAACAGATGAAGAAATGGAAGGCATGGGAAGAGGAGACAACTTCCCTGGAGTATCAGTTTAACAATGGTAATCATCTAGAGGCCAGCTTGCTTTTCTTTTTCCTGCTTAAAAAGTACAAGACTTCTAATGCCGGACTCTTCGACCGATGACCGTATTGTCGGTTATTCTTGTAGATCCTTCAAGATTCAGATTGACTCATCAAACATCTTTCGTCAGACGACATAGTGGCCTTTCGACAACTCCTGGCATCAGATGGATTGTAAGATGCTTTATTCTTGGACCTCTCAAATGATTTGTTCCCGCAGCGTAGTTCATGAATTCGCCTGGCCCTCATTGGATAAACGCTTCCAGCCTAACTTCAAACATTGAATTTGCCGGCTGACAGAGAACATCTGGGAATTTCGCAGGTGGCATTCTTCAGGCAGTTCTTTGGTTCAGTCTCAAAGGTTGACTATTTGACAATGAGGCGTGGATTCATCAATGTAAGTTGTTTTCCATGTTTCTGTGTTTTCTTCCAAACAGTTATAACTTATGTGTTCAGTAAGATAGCTAAAAAAACTATTGAGACAGCTGCTAAGCTTTTGGCAATTGATAATTATCAAGATGTTCTGTTTCCTCATGTAAGAACTAGGACCTCTTTTATATTAACAAACTCGGTGGACCTTGTCAGGCTCATTTAGGCCCAAACAGCAAATTCGACTTTCACAAATACATTAAGAGGTCTATGGAAGATGACTTCAAAGTGGTTGTGGGTATCAGGTCAGCTTCTTTACCTTATCATGTCGCCTCATTTACATTTTGCGCACTTGAGCGTACAAATGAGACTCAACCGTTCTTGTACGTTATTAACAATGCATGTGTTCTTTCTCGCAGTATACCTTTGTGGATTTGCTGTGTCCTCTTTGAGCTCTCCAATGTCTACAGTAAGACTGTTTTGTGCGAACCACCGTCTCCCATAGGCATCCTCACGATAAATTGTACTGACAGAATGATTCCCCTTGTTATTTTTGCAGAATCATTTGCCCTTTCAAGCATCTCTTTCCTACCTCTAGCTGTAAGACACATTTTTCCTGTTCTTGTGTTGAATCTTCCAATACCTACAGCACGGGCTAATACGATATCAAGTTGATAGATTTTGGGAATAAGATAAGTTCCTTGACCTTTATACATTCGACAGATACTTCTGCTAGTTGGTACCAAGCTTGAACTCGTTATAATGGAGATGGCTCATCAAATTCAAGATAAAACCACCGTGGTGAAAGGAGCTCCGATCGTAGAGCCTAACAACAAGTACTTCTGGTTCAACCGGCCGGACTTCATATTGTTCTTGATACATTTAACTTTGTTCCAGGTAATGGAGATGTCTAATCAACGATCATGATATTTCCGTCTGTCCTAAATTCATAGTTTTGAGTACCAGTAAATCGATTTCGGCAGAAACACAACAGCTTGCATGTATGCACATAACTTAATCGAAAGAACACGTGAATGAGATTCAGATATTCTCCGGCGTCATTGTAGAAAGAACGATCATCGTCCTTCGAAGAAGCTGAAATCTGTCTCAGCCTATATCTGACTGCTTTCTTTTTGTCCTACACAGAATGCATTTCAGATGTCCCACTTTCTCTGGACATGGGTAATCTTTCTCTTCGATTCGCAGTCGCCTATTTTCCTCCTGTGAATCACATGCTTTCTATAACGTTAGTGACTTATTTTGTGTCAATTCACCTCAACTGACCTCCGAAATGCAGTACGAGTTCGGCTTGAATTCATGCTTCCATAAGCGACTGGCTGAGGTCCTCACAAGGGTTTTTCTCGGCGTATCCCTTCAATTTGTGTGCAGCTACATCACCTTCCCTCTCTATGCACTAGTAACCCAAGTGAGTACTCGCTAGTCCTGATCCATGTCCCGTTACCTAGTGCATGTAATAGCTTCAAATGAACAGAAAAAGACTCTAGGACAGTAAGTGTCGAATTGGCTCGTGGCATGACTATCGAGGACGGGAGCACAAGAACGAACGAGAGAGACTCAGCTAACATGTTTCGGTGCAGATGGGGTCGCACATGAAGAAGGCGATATTCGAGGAGCAGACGGCAAAGGCGCTGAAGAACTGGCAGAAAGCGGCGAGGGAGAGGAAGAAGCGGAGGCAGAAGGAAGGAGAGCAATCGGTGTCGCAGCACTCGGGGTTCATGAGCCCGGACCAGACGCCGAGCCGCGGCTCGTCGCCCCTGCACTTGCTCCACAAGCACAAGCACAAGCACAACTCCTCCACCAATGACTTGGAGAGCGTGCTCAACTCTCCCAGGAGCTACACCTCTGAGACTGAGCTATCTGATTATGAAGGCCCTCCTCCTCCAACCCATTTCACTGACCGTCATCATCAAGAAGTTCCGGATCAACAAGGAAGGCAACAGAACAACAACAATGGCCGCCACAAGGAGGGTGACATTCAGAACGATTTCTCATTCTCTCACGGTTAAGGAAGATTAGATTCTTTTTTCCGTCAAATTTAGTTTAGTCATAGGTACACAAGCGTGCAAGATAAATTTCCAGGTTGAGTTCAATAATTCTAATTGGCTCAGTTTCGTTTGTCTAATGGTTCTAAATCATAGGGACAGACAAGCGCTCAATGCTTTCCATCAAAATTGGAACTTTTCCTTGGGAGGGAAAAAAATAAAGGGAAGAAGTTACATTAGAAGAATTTTTTTCTCACATTACATTGTTCCATCCTTTTATATCGACAACGATTGTAGGTGATCGTTTCGAGGGTGGATAAGCTCCAATCAACGAGCTGGAGACTACTTCGTCAGAGCCGGTCGCAAGACGGTTCCAAGTTTACGCAAGGGCCGGGCCTAACTAAAATAAAGTAGGAATTCTTGACGGTATCGAGCTGGAACAACCTGTTCGGTCCGTTCCGAGGTGTGAAGTGGCAGAGAATGCGAACAATTTGCGACACGATGGCTAAGGTAGTCATGGATTTCCTAGGCTTTTCAGATTTTAAACATTAACCGGGAGTGATACCTGATGTAGGCTCCGAGATCCTATATGAACACTCCGACAACTTAGCACTGAACATGTCGTGTAGAAAGAAAGAAATAATTTTTATGGTGATATTTTCATATGTGATGAGTGACCTGTCATGATGTCAATATGCAGTTCTTTAATATTACGAAAGTGAGATTAACTTTTCCAGTGATGTAATACGTAAAGGTCATAGACCATGGTCTGTTAATTGGATTATTTAACCTCCATATTTAAACTTTGCATCGTAGAATCGTCCCTCCTATTTACGACAATTTTTCAATCAGGTCCATTTCCGGGATTTATAAAACGAGTGTTGCCCGTGATTGTAGATGTAACTCGGAAGCATTTTCTTCCCAGCATCAATCACCTCTCCATCCTTATATTGTCCATGAAATACGTAAAATTGCTGTAAATTATTGAAAAACGTCCGTAGTGACTTAATATCCACTATATCAATAAACAGGTCTAATTATCACTACGAGACAAACTGCCTAAGGCGACAAAAGATTTTGCGGCCGTTTCGCCCGAACTTGACTCGACAGCAAAAATGCATTTTATCGACAGTCGTCCCTCGATTTTTTGTTTTATAAGAGGAGACATGTTTTGTGGAGATTCCAGACAGGATTTATCACTGGAGCACAAGGAGACCGCATCAAAACACACAATAGTTTTCCCTGAATACGGTCGACGATGAAGATATGTAAGATATAACTCAGATACCGCTAAAATTTTAATACAAGATATCTGGAAACAACAGTTACGATATATGAATTAAAAGAAAATAGGTTCTGATTGTTTGTTCGGGAGTCTTACGATGCACGAGTATTTGTATTTATGGTATTTACGATGTAACTGCCTATAAACAGTTCTTCAGCAGTTTCAACCATGCCTTCATAAATCCAAGGCTCTTGGCTCCATATCTTCGTGTTGCCATGACATCCTATATCCACCACTTTACTAGTTTTTGAGATGATATCTTATAAAGTTGTTAATCAATACCTTCCAATTAATATATTTGCCTTTAACGTTTGATTAACTTTATTACGACAATCATCAACCAGCAACTATCGCTTATCGATAGCTGATTATCAATAAGTATGACGAGCCAGAACACAGGCGATAAGTATGGGGCCATTGACGAGAGCTCTTGTAGTTAGGATCTCACCTATGGCCACCTCGCTTGGTCTCGGGTCGATATGCTTACTCCAATTGATATCATGCCGATTACAGTGACTTGGATGGAACTTTAGAGAATGGTATCCTCAACCGAAGTTAGTAATTTCGTTAAAACAAGATACACAATGACATATGCATGGCCCTACCTCCACTCTCAACGCCAATTTTTTATTTTTCCAATAGAAATCCTGCAGCAACCGCTGAAAAGACCAAGAGGCTCTCTGCCTTATTGCCGTTAAGGATACTCACCGTACGAGGAAGATACGCATGATGTGATTGGTCCTGACAGCGAAAAGGGCTCCGCCTGCGCCAGTTGGAAACTCCTTAGAGTTGACCGAAAAAAGACAGAATTGAAGGGGAAAAGATCCAAAGGTCAACCAGGTGTTTCTGCCATTGAGTCTGATTTCTTCCCTATCCAAATTCAGTGGAACCCCATGAAAGAGAGAAGCACACAAGGTAGATGACCTAAGTTGGGGACCATAAAATAAACGTAAGCGATTTCGTGGCCGTAGACGACCTCGTCCGGGGCAACTCAGGTACAGAGATCGATGTCGGTGCGGGCTCCTCGAGTTTTGAACTCAACCGCATTGGAATCATGCTCTCGACGACAGGCTCGGTTTAGCAGAACGTTATCTAGACGACGATCACTACTCGGGATGGATTTAGAACACTAAGACATCATCAACTCGGGCTTGGATATTTCTAAGTTCCCAACTTGGTCTACATATTCTCTCCTCTACTCCGCAGTTACGTGGGACAGGAGCGTGGACATTTTGGGCCAAAAAAACCGACGTCCACCCATTAAAGGCAGACAGGACAACCCAAGAAAGACGCTAATGTCTCCTTTTCTGTTTCGAAACTCGCCTCTGTGCATGGATTGTACTGTGCAATTACTTCTCTTCAAAGTCCTGAACACGGCACCCCAGATATAAGCTCGGTAGTCGGTCTTCTTCCTGAAGTGATTGCAAGCTGACCAGACATTAATTCCTGAGGGACTTGAGGAAAAACATATTCTGGGTCTTCCTCGGTTCTTGTTCTTAGAAAAGGGATAACAAAGAAGAAGGCCATGGCAGGATCAGACAGCAGCGGTTCCCAGGGGAGAGAGCTGGATCAGACCCCAACATGGGCTGTGGCGATTGTTTGTGCTGCATTCATCGTCATCTCTGTCGTTGTTGGAGAAGTTCCTGCACAAAGTTGGAACGGTAAGCTCAAAGAATTGGAAATTCATCTTCTCTGTTCTATTTACGTTTTGGTGCGTTTCTTGATGTTGCTCGACTGGTCTTTCATTCCCGCCTCTCTGTTCTTGCCTCCCGTGCTGCTTCTATTGAGGAGAAAAAAGTCCCCACGACAGCACAGAGGAACCCTGATGATGGAAGATTTTCATTTGAAACGAAATTGAATTATCCAATTCATCATACTTACACTTAGTGTAACCCCAGGGCCACCACCACGCCTAGTCTCTTACGAGCTACCGCCTTTGTGTTTAGAGTCTCCCTCGAACGTGGACGTGACCGGACAGTTTGCATACATGTCCAGAGATTACTCGAGTAAAAAATTCGGACGCCTGTGTCATCCGAAATGAAAAGTATTCGTAATTGTAGCTTGGCATTGCAACAATCTGCTTATTCGATTGGACATCAATTGCGAAAATATGTTCTTGTTACTCTATGATGAACTGTTAAGCAGTTGATCCAGTATTTGAGCTCTGTTCCTAACTTGGCTTGCAATTCAGTGGCTCACAGAGAGGCACAAGAGAGCTTTATATGAGGCTGTGGACAAAGTTCAAATCGGGTAAAGCCAGCGATATCGATTCCGCGCTTCTTGTTTCTAAATCAGATATGCTTGGACTGAGGAGTTCATCCCTTTTTTTGGTGTGCAGAGCTGATGATTCTAGGCTTCATTTCGTTGCTCCTCACTTTTGGTCAGAGTTATGTATCTAGAATATGCATTCCCCAAAAGGTTGCAGACACTATGTTGCCATGCCGCAAGGATGAGTCCTCGGAAGGAGGACGTCGTAAACTTCTGTGGTACGAGAGGAGATCCTTGGCTGCGGTAGCTACGCTCCTAGTTGCAAGACGGTATTGCGTGATATGAGCTTCTCCTTGTTTGTTTTCTTATCAGATATGTTGAACTAATGCTTACTTGCGCAATAAGAGTTGCAATAAGACCTTTCATTCCTCTAGTACAGATTTGCCGAACTCGTTCCTTAAGTCTTAAGATGATTTTGCTGTCGTCACGCCATTTTTCCTCAGTCTGTGTAGTAGTCAATCCTTCCCCCGAAATTCGCTTTGCTTTTGCAGGATCCCCTGAATTTACCTCAGCATTTTCCTTTTTTTTTTTTTGTTACAGGGGCAAGAACCGCTTATATCAGTCGACGGATTGCATCAATTACACATCCTGATATTCTTCTTGGCACTGTTTAACGTGCTGTACAGCGCAATCACAATGATGATCGCGCTGACAGCACGTTAAACAGTGCGCAAGAAGATATCAGGATGTGTAATGATGCAATCCGGTCGACTGAATAGCGGTTCTTGTGCCCTGTCAAAAAAAAAAAAAGGAAAATGCTGAGGTAAATTCAGGGGATCCTGCAAAAGCAAAGCGAATTTCGGGGGAAGGATTGACTACTACACAGACTGAGGAACAAAATGGCGTGACGACAGCAAAATCATCTTAAGACTTAAGGAACGAGTTCGGCAAATCTGTACTAGAGGAATGAAAGGTCTTATTGCAACTCTTATTGCGCAAGTAAGCATTAGTTCAACATATCTGATAAGAAACAAACAAGGAGAAGCTCATATCACGCAATACCGTCTTGCAACTAGGAGCGTAGCTACCGGCAGCCAAGGATCTCCTCTCGTACCACAGAAGTTTACGACGTCCTCCTTCCGAGGACTCATCCTTGCGGCATGGCAACATAGTGTCTGCAACCTTTTGGGGAATGCATATTCTAGATACATAACTCTGACCAAAAGTGAGGAGCAACGAATGAAGCCTAGAATCATCAGCTCTGCACACCAAAAAAAGGGATGAACTCCTCAGTCCAAGCATATCTGATTTTAGAAACAAGAAGCGCGGAATCGATATCGGCTGGCTTTACCCGATTTGACTTTGTCCACAGCCTCATATAAAGCTCTCTTGTGCCTCTCTGTGAGCCACTGAATTGCAAGCCAAGTTAGGAACAGAGCTCAAATACTGGATCAACTGCTTAACAGTTCATCATAGAGTAACAAGAACATATTTTCGCATTGATGTCCAATCGAATAAGCAGATTGTTGCAATGCCAAGCTACAATTACGAATACTTTTCATTTCGGATGACACAGGCGTCCGAATTTTTTACTCGAGTAATCTCTGGACATGTATGCAAACTGTCCGGTCACGTCCACGTTCGAGGGAGACTCTAAACACAAGGCGGTAGCTCGTAAGAGACTAGGCGTGGTGGTGGCCCTGGGGTTACACTAAGTGTAAGTATGATGAATTGGATAATTCAATTTCGTTTCAAATGAAAATCTTCCATCATCAGGGTTCCTCTGTGCTGTCGTGGGGACTTTTTTCTCCTCAATAGAAGCAGCACGGGAGGCAAGAACAGAGAGGCGGGAATGAAAGACCAGTCGAGCAACATCAAGAAACGCACCAAAACGTAAATAGAACAGAGAAGATGAATTTCCAATTCTTTGAGCTTACCGTTCCAACTTTGTGCAGGAACTTCTCCAACACGACAGAGATGACGATGAATGCAGCACAAACAATCGCCACAGCCCATGTTGGGGTCTGATCCAGCTCTCTCCCCTGGGAACCGCTGCTGTCTGATCCTGCCATGGCCTTCTTCTTTGTTATCCCTTTTCTAAGAACAAGAACCGAGGAAGACCCAGAATATGTTTTTCCTCAAGTCCCTCAGGAATTAATGTCTGGTCAGCTTGCAATCACTTCAGGAAGAAGACCGACTACCGAGCTTATATCTGGGGTGCCGTGTTCAGGACTTTGAAGAGAAGTAATTGCACAGTACAATCCATGCACAGAGGCGAGTTTCGAAACAGAAAAGGAGACATTAGCGTCTTTCTTGGGGTTGTCCTTTCTGCCTTTAATGGGTGGACGTCGGTTTTTTTGGCCCAAAATGTCCACGCTCCTGTCCCACGTAACTGCGGAGTAGAGGAGAGAATATGTAGACCAAGTTTGGAACTTAGAATATCCAGCCCGAGTTGATGATGTCTTAGTGTTCTAAATCCATCCCGAGTAGTGATCGTCGTCTAGATAACGTTCTGCTAAACCGAGCCTGTCGTCGAGAGCATGATTCCAATGCGGTTGAGTTCAAAACTCGAGGAGCCCGCACCGACATCGATCTCTGTACCTGAGTTGCCCCGGACGAGGTCGTCTACGGCCACGAAATCGCTTACGTTTATATTTTATTGGTCCCCAACTTAGGTCATCTACCTTGTGTGCTTTCTCTCTTTCATGGGGTTCCACTGAATTTGGATAGGGAAGAAATCAGACTCAATGGCAGAAACACCTGGTTGACCTTTGGATCTTTTCCCCTTCAATTCTGTCTTTTTCGGTCAACTCTAAGGAGTTTCCAACTGGCGCAGGCGGAGCCCTTTTCGCTGTCAGGACCATCACATCATGCGTATCTTCCTCGTACGGTGAGTATCCTTAACGGCAATAAGGCAGAGAGCCTCTTGGTCTTTTCAGCGGTTGCTGCAGGATTCTATTGGAAAAAATAAAAATTGGCGTTGAGAAGTGGAGGTAGGGCCATGCATATGTCATTGTGTATCTTGTTTTAACGAAATTACTAAACTTCGGTTGAGGATACCATTCTCTAAAGTTCCATCCAAGTCACTGTAATCGGCATGATATCAATTGGAGTAAGCATATCGACCCGAGACCAAGCGAGGTGGCCATAGGTGAGATCCTAACTACAAGAGCTCTCGTCAATGGCCCCATACTTATCGCCTGTGTTCTGGCTCGTCATACTTATTGATAATCAGCTATCGATAAGCGATAGTTGCTGGTTGATGATTGTCGTAATAAAGTTAATCAAACGTTAAAGGCAAATATATTAATTGGAAGGTATTGATTAACAACTTTATAAGATATCATCTCAAAACTAGTAAAGTGGTGGATATAGGATGTCATGGCAACACGAAAGATATGGAGCCAAGAGCCTTGGATTTATGAAGGCATGGTTGAAACTGCTGAAGAACTGTTTATAGGCAGTTACATCGTAAATACCATAAATACAAATACTCGTGCATCGTAAGACTCCCGAACAAACAATCAGAACCTATTTTCTTTTAATTCATATATCGTAACTGTTGTTTCCAGATATCTTGTATTAAAATTTTAGCGGTATCTGAGTTATATCTTACATATCTTCATCGTCGACCGTATTCAGGGAAAACTATTGTGTGTTTTGATGCGGTCTCCTTGTGCTCCAGTGATAAATCCTGTCTGGAATCTCCAC
This sequence comes from Psidium friedrichsthalianum, assembly GCA_019149425.1. NCBI lineage: Eukaryota > Viridiplantae > Streptophyta > Magnoliopsida > Myrtales > Myrtaceae > Psidium > Psidium friedrichsthalianum. The sequence continues at coordinate 14,185 of JAGVVM010006680.1, forward strand.
AAAACATGTCTCCTCTTATAAAACAAAAAATCGAGGGACGACTGTCGATAAAATGCATTTTTGCTGTCGAGTCAAGTTCGGGCGAAACGGCCGCAAAATCTTTTGTCGCCTTAGGCAGTTTGTCTCGTAGTGATAATTAGACCTGTTTATTGATATAGTGGATAATTAAGTCACTACGGACGTTTTTCAATAATTTACAGCAATTTTACGTATTTCATGGACAATATAAGGATGGAGAGGGTGATTGATGCTGGGAAGAAAATGCTTCCGAGTTACATCTACAATCACGGGCAACACTCGTTTTATAAATCCCGGAAATGGACCTGATTGAAAAATTGTCGTAAATAGGAGGGACGATTCTACGATGCAAAGTTTAAATATGGAGGTTAAATAATCCAATTAACAGACCATGGTCTATGACCTTTACGTATTACATCACTGGAAAAGTTAATCTCACTTTCGTAATATTAAAGAACTGCATATTGACATCATGACAGGTCACTCATCACATATGAAAATATCACCATAAAAATTATTTCTTTCTTTCTACACGACATGTTCAGTGCTAAGTTGTCGGAGTGTTCATATAGGATCTCGGAGCCTACATCAGGTATCACTCCCGGTTAATGTTTAAAATCTGAAAAGCCTAGGAAATCCATGACTACCTTAGCCATCGTGTCGCAAATTGTTCGCATTCTCTGCCACTTCACACCTCGGAACGGACCGAACAGGTTGTTCCAGCTCGATACCGTCAAGAATTCCTACTTTATTTTAGTTAGGCCCGGCCCTTGCGTAAACTTGGAACCGTCTTGCGACCGGCTCTGACGAAGTAGTCTCCAGCTCGTTGATTGGAGCTTATCCACCCTCGAAACGATCACCTACAATCGTTGTCGATATAAAAGGATGGAACAATGTAATGTGAGAAAAAATTCTTCTAATGTAACTTCTCCCTTTATTTTTTTCCCTCCCAAGGAAAAGTTCCAATTTTGATGGAAAGCATTGAGCGCTTGTCTGTCCCTATGATTTAGAACCAATTAGACAAACGAAACTGAGCCAATTAGAATTATTGAACTCAACCTGGAAATTTATCTTGCACGCTTGTGTACCTATGACTAAACTAAATTTGACGGAAAAAAGAATCTAATCTTCCTTAACCGTGAGAGAATGAGAAATCGTTCTGAATGTCACCCTCCTTGTGGCGGCCATTGTTGTTGTTCTGTTGCCTTCCTTGTTGATCCGGAACTTCTTGATGATGACGGTCAGTGAAATGGGTGGAGGAGGAGGGCCTTCATAATCAGATAGCTCAGTCTCAGAGGTGTAGCTCCTGGGAGAGTTGAGCACGCTCTCCAAGTCATTGGTGGAGGAGTTGTGGCTTGTGTTGGCTGTGGAGCAAGTTGCAGGGGCGACGAGCCGCGGCTCGGCGTCTGGTCCGGGCTCATGAACCCCGAGTGCTGCGACACCGATTGCTCTGTCTTCCTTCTGCCTCCGCTTCTTCCTCTCCCTCGCCGCTTTCTGCCAGTTCTTCAGCGCCTTTGCCGTCTGCTCCTCGAATATCGCCTTCTTCATGTGCGACCCATCTGCACCGAAAACATGTTAGCTGAGTCTCTCTCGTTCGTTCTTGTGCTCCCGTCCTCGATAGTCATGCCACGAGCCCAATTCGACACTTACTGTCCTAGAGTCTTTTTCTGTTCATTTGAAGCTATACATGCACTAGGTAACGGGACATGGATCAGGACTAGCGAGTACTCACTTGGGTTACTAGTGCATAGAGAGGGAAGGTGATGTAGCTGCACACAAATTGAAGGGATACGCCGAGAAAAACCATTGTGAGGACCTCAGCCAGTCGCTTATGGAAGCATGAATTCAAGCCGAACTCGTACTGCATTTCGGAGGTCCAGTTGAGGTGAATTGACACAAAATAAGTCACTAACGTTATAGAAAGCATGTGATTCACAGGAGGAAAATAGCGCGACTGCGAATCGAAGAGAAAAGATTACCCATGTCCAGAGAAAGTGGGACATCTGAAATGCATTCTGTGTAGGACAAAAAGAAAGCAGTCAGATATAGGCTGAGACAGATTTCAGCTTCTTCGAAGGACGATGATCGTTCTTTCTACAATGACGCCGGAGAATATCTGAATCTCATTCACGTGTTCTTTCGATTAAGTTATGTGCATACATGCAAGCTGTTGTGTTTCTGCCGAAATCGATTTACTGGTACTCAAAACTATGAATTTAGGACAGACGGAAATATCATGATCGTTGATTAGACATCTCCATTACCTGGAACAAAGTTAAATGTATCAAGAACAATATGAAGTCCGGCCGGTTGAACCAGAAGTACTTGTTGTTAGGCTCTACGATCGGAGCTCCTTTCACCACGGTGGTTTTATCTTGAATTTGATGAGCCATCTCCATTATAACGAGTTCAAGCTTGGTACCAACTAGCAGAAGTATCTGTCGAATGTATAAAGGTCAAGGAACTATCTTATTCCAAAATCTATCAACTTGATATCGTATTAGCCCGTGCTGTAGGTATTGGAAGATTCAACACAAGAACAGGAAAAATGTGTCTTACAGCTAGAGGTAGGAAAGAGATGCTTGAAAGGGCAAATGATTCTGCAAAAATAACAAGGGGAATCATTCTGTCAGTACATTTATCGTGAGGATGCCTATGGAGACGGTGGTTCGCACAAACAGTCTTACTGTAGACATTGGAGAGCTCAAAGAGGACACAGCAAATCCACAAAGGTATATACTGCGAGAAAGAACAAATGCATTGTTAATATAACGTACAAGAACGGTTGAGTCTCATTTGTACGCTCCAAGTGCGCAAAATGTAAATGAGGCGACATGATAAGGTAAAGAAGCTGACCTGATACCCCAACCACTTTGAAGTCATCTTCCATAGACCTCTTAAGATTTATGTGAAAGTCGAATTTGCTGTTTGGGCTAAATGAGCCTGACAAGGTCCACCGAGTTTGTTAATATAAAAGAGGTCCTAGTTCTTACATGAGGAAACAGAACATCTTGATAATTATCAATTGCCAAAAGCCTTAGCAGCTGTCTCAATAGTTTTTTTTAGCTATCTTACTGAACACATAAGTTATAACTGTTTGGAAGAAAACACAGAAACATGGAAAACAACTTACATTGATGAATCACGCCTCATTGTCAAATAGTCAACCTTTGAGACTGAACCAAAGAACTGCCTGAAGAATGCCACCTGCGAAATTCCCAGATGTTTCTGTCAGCCGGCAAATTCAATGTTTGAAGTTAGGCTGGAAGCGTTTATCCAATGAGGGCCAGGCGAATTCATGAACTACGCTGCGGGAACAAAATCATTTGAGAGGTCCAAGAATAAAGCATCTTACAATCCATCTGATGCCAGGAGTTGTCGAAAGGCCACTATGTCGTCTGACGAAAGATGTTTGATGAGTCAATCTGAATCTGAAGGATCTACAAGAATAAACCGACAATACGGTCATCGGTCGAAGAGTCCGGCATAGAAGTCTTGTACTTTTTAAGCAGGAAAAAGAAAAGCAAGCTGGCCTCTAGATGATTACCATTGTTAAACTGATACTCCAGGAAGTTGTCTCCTCTTCCCATGCCTTCCATTTCTTCATCTGTTCACAAAATTTAAATCGATTGGTCTTCATCATCGATCAAGTAAATAAAAAAAAAAATTTGAACACCGCTCGAAGTCCTGATTTACTTAAGAACAGGAGGAAGTGTCCTACTTTGGCTTTTGCCAGGTAAATGGTGATAACACTGTAGAGAACGTGAAAGACGGCAAGCACGAATATGAAAATGTGCAACTGGTGCACCCCTGACGTCGAAATCAACGGTACCATGTCCTGAAAAAGCAATCCATTAACCAAGGTCAGAAAAATCATTCGCACATCGTGAAGAAAAAACCTTCTTCTTTTTTTTCTGCTATGATAATTTATGTACTCCTCTTACATGTTTGGAACAATGGTCGCCGGTGGGTCTCCAGGAGCTAGAGATCGTCGCCACGAGACACATCCTCATTGATCCACAGCAATTTTCTTCCATTATCAGTATCTTCGCCTTTGTCGAGCTTCTCCTTGTCCTCCTTTTTACAAGGGAGCATGATCTTCGCATATTTCTCTGCAATACATATATAGAGATGGGTTGCGTACCCACAGTGATGAGCAGAGATATGAAGCCCAGTGTAGCATCAGCTCTACATGACAAAATAGTAATCAGTGTTGGGTCAG
>JAGVVM010006681.1:0-16814 GCA_019149425.1 Psidium friedrichsthalianum
ACCCCTGACATCCTAACGAGACAATCACTTTATCCTTTAACAGGATAGCCACATGCAAAATGACATTTAACGGTTTCACATCCACACCAGCCAATGCAACAAACTGCTCAAACACAAATAAATGCGATGCTCCAGGATCAAATGAGGCATAGGCAGCATGATTACAGAGAGAGATAGTACCTATGATCACGCCAAACGCATTCTCAACCTCCTTACGTGGCACTGCATAGACTCATACCTACATTGGCGGACGGTTCAAGTTTCCTTGAGGGGCAGCCATAACTTGGGGTTGCTGCGACTGAAATTGTGATCCGAGGGCACGCCTCCGATAGCTTCTCGCCTAGTATCCTAGTTGCGCACACTCGAAGCATGCCCCCATCTTCCTTGATCAGGGATTATCCCGTGATTCCATCCACAATCGTGACACTTCAAACTAGTAGAGTGTGTCGACTTCCTTATGGTCCTTCAAGCAGGGGAGACGAACCGTCGATTATCTACTATGAGCTTCTTCCCAAAGTTCCTATTATCCCGGCCAGGCACAAACCGCGATCTAAATGCGGTGGCCCTTTCCATCAAATCCCTTTCGATCTCCTATGCCCTCTCATACATTATACTATAGTCCCTTAGTCCCGCTGTAATCAACTAACTGCGGAGTTCTGGCTTCAAACCATCTCGAAATCTGCTCGCCTTGTCCTAGGGATTCTCTATCAACCTTGGGCAAATTTCGACAGCCTAGCAAATTCAGCCTCGTATTGGTCCACTGACATCTAACCTTGACGAAGCCACAGAAATTCTTCCATCTTTCGCTCTTGAGCGGCCTTGAAGAAGTATTTGCTGTTGATTGCCTCATAGAAGGCAATCCAGGTCTGCGCTGTTCCAGCAGGGAAAACCCTTCCTTGGGTCACCTTCAACCAATCAGCGGCGGTACCCTGTAGTTGGTACACAGCCAATGAAACCTTTTTATCATCCGAGCATCCCAACAAGGTAAAGGCCTTCTTCAATTTCTCAATCTAAAGCGATGCAGCTTCGGGGCCACCACTGTCGTCAAACTCAGATGGCTTCAGTTTCAAAAACTGCTCTACTAAGTGATGCACCTACCTTGCACCTACCTACATCCGTTATCAGGTCCATTATTTCCATTTGTTCCGTTCACAACCGCCAGAGCAGCCTCGGCAGCTTGGGCCATAGTGGCAGCTCTTTTTTAAGCCTACCTAACCATCATATTACTGACTTCCGTTAAAACCCTTATCATTTCCTTAATTCTCGGGTCCCCTTTAGCTGGATCTTGCGAGCTAGACGCTCCTCCAGACCTTTTGCCCCGGTTGCTCATACTCCCAGATCTAATCACGTAGACTTGCTACAATTCCCTCGAGGAATTAGATCTATTCTAGCTAATCAAGTCAGTCAATCAATCAAGATAGCAGGCCTATCAACAACCATCAAACAAACAGCTAGAGACTAGCATTATCAACATTCAGCTAGAAAGATTTTAGCTCTTATCTCTTGTCTTGATGCACCTGCAACTTAGTACCATAGCACGGAGCAATCTAAATCCATCAAGCAAATCAGATTAAACAGTCACATGCGCCACTTATAAATATGCAAATGGGTCCAAATCCTATTGAACGCCTAGGGTCTCTCTATTTAACTACCCCATAGATCACAGTCTTATCACTCCAAGCCTTGATTATTTCAGATCAAGATAACCTTGCTCTGATATCATTTCAGACGAGGATGTCACGTCCCGAACCCGGCGGACGTGTAGCATCCCACCACCATGTCAGAATGACCAATGCGAATAACGACCCAGGACTTGTCGCGGCCAAACGATGGCTACAAAATTCACACTAGCGAAAACAATCATCACCTAGACATGCAAAGAAGATGGGGTCAAGAGTAGAGAGAAAATAAACATAAAAACAATCATTACTAGATAAACACATCGTTAGATATAACCCTCAAAAGAGGCTAACTCAGGTCGGTCTACGCTCAAAACAAACACAGGACTATGGATCTACTCATCCTCGACCTCGCTCTACTCAGATGACGGAAGCTCCTCAGGGTCAGACTCCTCAACCGACGGAGGATTGCTATCCATCGGATCCTTGTCATCTATGCCATCAATCTCCATCAGTCGGTCCTCCTCTGGATACTGCTGGTTAGGCCCTAGGTTTACCATCTCGCCTTCAAAAGTCACTGGGGTTATCGAACCCCACTGATCCAATCCATCGAGTGGCAAATCAAAAACCTTGCAGCGGCCCCTTAAATACCAGTTCTATCCTACACGTCCAGGCCTCGTAACAATGAGGCATCAAAAACTCACCTCCCTTATCAATCCATATAGTACTAACGATCTACTCATAAGCTATACCGTCCACAGGTGGATATGTCGTAGTCTCAAACTCTATCTCTACAAGAATCCTATGACGAATTGAGGGGATACTCATGAATGAGGCCGAGTGTCTGAAAATGGTTTAACAATAGCAGTGAGAATAAACTCAGTAAGCTCACCCCTAAACCTAACTTAGAATGAGGCACACAATCGGATTAACCCTAAACAAGCAGTTCTACGTGTTCTCATTCGCTTTCGCGATGAAATCAGATAAACAGGTGAGCGACTTACAGCTCATGCCAATAGTATAGATGCACAAACAGGCAGGTAAGCGACTCACAGCTCCGGCAAAATGTAGACATAACATTGCATATGCGATACCATGGGCGGGCGGGCGACTTACAGCTCTGGCCCAATGCAAATGCAACTAATCAACAGGTGAGCGACTCACAGTTCATCGAGCGACTCACAGCTTGGGCCAAATGCCAATACAACAAATAGATAAGTAAGCAAATCATAACTCATCGAGCGACTCACAGCATGTCGAGATCAATCCGCGTCTCGTACGCTTCATAGTCCATGCCTCAACCTGCGTAATATAGGCGCATCAGGTTGGCACCCTTATCGGTCTAGCTACTTTGCGCCAAGCGCGTCCGAGTGCATCAACCTTATCTCGCCGTTTTTCCCACACATGGGACTCATCCTCCAACAACTTATCCATCTAATTCCCAGCATCATATAGGCACATCAAGGCCATTCTCCACAATTAACATGCTAACATGCAATGCACCATGCACAAATAGTCAAACGGCATGATCTGGTTCCACTTCTCATAACTACAGACGAACAGGCATATGATCAAGCAATTCCGACATTCTTTCACATGCATGCTCTGTCATTCAACCATACATTTGTGACATACAAAAATGTCAAAACACGACCAAACAAGTACATTCTCAATACGGGATCGTTTAGGCATAAAAGATTTGTACTAAACTTGCATTATTGACCTAAAACTCATGCCGATCACTCTTGAACATGAATGGACAGCCTATGAACAGTAAAATTCCCGCGTGAACAATAACTTCAGGATCATAGTGCGATTGTGTGACATATAGTGCCTAGCCTTGCATATTCAAGCCTAAAACTCGCACTACGTCAACTCTACCTCAAAGTATTATACTCAACACTTGAGGATAGCCCTACGACTCTCGTGAACAGTAAATAACCAATGATTAACAGTAACCACAACACTTAAAACAGCAACCACAATTAATCGAGCATTGATCCCCAACGAAAATCTAATTTAACCACGCCTAAAACTCATCCTAGAGTTTAGCCAAGGTATGTATGTCAATCTACTCAAATTTTAGGAGCTACGCTTACCTAGAAGAAGCTTGAACGATGACGAAGAGTCAGGATGATAGCGGTAATCCGATGAGGGAGCAACGGAGCTTGAATTGAAGCAAAACCTACTAAATCTCCACGACCAGCCTCCATCTAGCTTCAACCCATGAAAATATAACAAATTTCTTACTGATCTACCTTCAGCTTCTTGAAGCCCAAGAACTTACAATCGTACAAGAGAAAACGGAGCTCAATTTGCCCTCCGGATGAGTTCAAACGGACCAAGTCTTCCTGGGCACGCGCAAAAAAAGGGGAAAACGAGAGAGAGGGGGGGGGGGAGGGGCGGCTGAATGAGATGGGCGAGAGAGAATGGGAAGGCCTCTTATACTTCATATGCAAGGAGACGAAGGGGCACTATTCATGAATGACTAGAGTTAATGGGAGTTAATGAGGGTGGTTAAGTGACATTGATGGATTGACAAGGTTGATGAATTTGACTTGATGGTTTGATGAAACAACATGAGAGATTTGATGGCGACGCGATCGATGGGACAACCGACGAGACATTTCTCGAAATTCATGCAAATACAATGATTAGGCTCGGGCACGAACGAACTCAGACGAAACTTTGCTCTAGACTGACATGCTCTCAAGACCACAAATGCTACAACTGACAATCTAGGGGTCTATCGCAAATCGAGGACAAACCAATCAATTCCAACCTACCGACTTAATTTCTTAAACTCCAAAACGAATTAGCCAAATGCTGACCCAATTATGACAATGTCCAAATCATAACTGCGATATCCATGAGAATTCGATTGTCCAAGTTCGAAATTCGTTTCGCGACCAAATCTAATTGATAACAACTTTAGTAAATACTAAAACTAACGGGCGGCTTTTAGGGGCTACGCGTATCAACCTACAGTTAGGTCCACGTACTTAAATTTCTAGGCAGCTTTTCCCTTCTAGTTAGTCATCTCAGAATGATCAAATTTGAGCAAGATTTAGCTAGAGCGTATCATTGAAATAAATCCATTCAATACTATAAATCCCGAAAATGAGTCGAATTTCAGAATGTCACAGTAAGCAGAAAGCCAACAAGTTCTTGTCCAAATCATCCACGACCAACCCGAAAGCCATTCGTTGCTAATGCTAGCTCTAAATTGAAGACCGACGAGGACTCCATATGCGACAATGAGGTCGAGGCCTCCATCCGCCACCTCTCACAACGTGGATCCCCTACTCATGCTACTCATTGACCTCTACCCTTCACCTACATTCCACAACTTCCTCATTTCGTTCCTTGCCCTCGCCAGAACCATTCTCTACCAACAATCAGCCTGCAAACTCCAGTAGACGAAGGATGATACAAAAGAGTAGCAGAGGAGGAGCAACTCAGAGACGAGGAATGAGATAGAGAAGCTAGGTTGCGTGAGAAAGATGGAAAGGAGCAGCTCTGTGAAGATGAGGAAGAACCCACCAAGAAAGAATGGAAAATAATTTCCCTTTTTCAAAAATGGAAATCATTTCAATATTGGAAAGAGATTTTTCATTGATTGGAAAACGTTTTCTTTGACCATATATTTTCTACCCCCCAAACACTAGAAATTGGAGAAAAAATTTTCGGGATTTTTTTTTTCGTGAAACAAACGGAACCTTAGTATAATTGAGTTTTGGTTCGAATGAGTTATTTCCATTTTCAAAATTAGTACTACTCACATCATAATTTGAATTTACTATTGTTCTCATTAAAGATCAAAACAATGTGTTAAATGTTGTTTCCAACACTGCATCGCATTGCATTAGGATGGAGTTCTTCAAGATCAAGAAGACGAAGGCAAAAATATATTGAAATATTATTTTGATCCCCATTGACATCCGATGGGATAGTCAAGTGTTTCTTTCTATTGGGAAGGATGTGCAGGAAATTCAAGATGCCCTTCAACATCAATAGGAAAACAGATAAGAAGAAGAAGAAGATTTGGTCACATGTAATTCATGATAGTCTTGTGTCTGTCAGACATGCGAGAACAAACTCAGGATGGGAATAAGGAGAAACAATACATTCTTGTGTTTTTGGACTTGTGTAGATATATAGGATTTGAGTTCAATGAATGATGATTGTCTAGGTTGTTGTCATAACCTTTTCAAGTTGAAATGATCACTGAATAGGCATGATGTTTCATGAGTGGTTGACTTCTTCGTTTCCTTTTAGTAGGTTGAACTTTATTTAACGAAGATCAATTGTTTGCTTTTAATAATCGATCCACATATATATATCACCATATGCGAAAATTTATTTTGTGATATATAATTTTGCAATTTATCCTTGAGATTGATCAATTTCTTGTATTTAGGTTTTAATAACATTGGGATTCAAGCTAACAAAATTTAGAAGAAATATGAGAATAGATCCATAACTCAAGCACCGTCAAAAAAATGAATAATATCTAAAGCTTTTTCAAATTTAAGTCTCAAGTAACTTTGATTTTATCATTCACAATTGAGTGAATTATATGATGGATATGATAAAAATATTGAATTCTTAAAATTTATGATATTTTGCCGCTTGATTCCCAAAAAAAAAAAGAGAAACAATCCGACACAAATATTTTGAACGTATATGATTTATGTATCGGATTGAGCCAAATCGAGTTTGGCGCTGTTTGGTTTTGGGCCGAGTCTAGCTTAATGATATCCAGCCCAACCCGGCCTAGCCCCTACAGAAGACATTGAGCTCCTCGTCTGCAAAATACTTCATAAGCAAACTGCAGAAGATAAATCACTGGCTGATCAGACAATTTAACCAAACTAAAGCTTTTTCCTGACAACCGTACTACTTAAACAAGAGCCCCCCATAAGGACATCGACCAGAGAGTCAGCTAGGAGCCTATCACCATATACAGTGCCCACCAATAATTGGTTGATCGGACAGCATGTTCAAGCGGCAAATTAATAACCGATTTTCAGGTGTATGTAGTGTTCCAAAATTGGTAATTTTACGAAATCCAAAAAAAGTGCCCATTGAACACTTCAAGCGCCTATTTCAATAGTCTTCTATCCTCGAGCCACCATAAATATTCCCAGTAATCCTTAAGTTTATGATCCAGAGGATTCACTTCTTTCCACTTTCCTGTGCAGAAAATTGCATACGCATCAGCCGCATACCTGCCCACAGGATTGAAAAGCATAACACATTACCAAATAATTCACAGCCAACTCAGAATATTCTTAAATCCAATGGATGTGAAGTGAAAACATAGAAACAGAGACCACAACCATTGCCCAACTTACTTGCCAACACCATGTAGCTGAGTCACATGAGTCCAGGTCTCACCAAGGTATTCACGTGACATTTGCATTATCATTCTAGCCCTCTTCCTTTTTAAGCCCAGGTACTGAATAATAGTCTCTAGAGTTTCTACAGAAGCCTCCGCTGCCTTTGTGGCATCGGGATATTCCTTGAACAGAGTATCCAGGTACTGACTCGTCTGCAAAAGGCCAGGCATTAGTTAATCACATTGCAAGAGTAAGATACATGTACAAACAAATAAGAATTAAATACCAGCTCTCCAAGCTTCTCCCCACCTATCACACTACTTTAATGAAGCACCAAACAAAAGTTGGTCCGGGTAAACCATAGTATTGTACACGACATAAAAGCTCAAGAAAGGTCTATATGTATCCTTTAAATCCAAAAGATCAAGAAAGCTCCGCATTTATCTTTTACATCATACACTAAGCCGAAAAAATGCTACAAGCCAGTATTGCAGAAAGAACTGAAAGAAAGGGCAAGTCCTTAAGACCCAAGAAAGTTATACTCAGAAAAATGACCAGTGTTCTTTTTCATTCACCAGGAGGATCGCTTTCCTTTGACATTTCCAGATTTGACCTCCCCTGTTTCAGAGGCAAAAGTTGTGAGGCCACCATTAGGGTTTTAAGATTTTCCCCACAAATTCAGGGTATGTAAATCCAAAAAATCATTGGTGATACTTCAACCCAAGAGCTCTTGCTGGCACTGCGGTCCTGCTTGTGCTTTCAAAATTGAAGACAGGTTGGATTCTACCTAGTGTGATCTGTTTTTTTTTTTTTTTAAACTTTTCACTTCGGGTTCATCGACCGCCGACCCCAACTGGTTTGGGATAAAGGTGATGTTGATGTTGGCTGGAGGCAGCTAAGATTAAGGACTGATTCCAAACCAGCTACCTTGGCACCCTCCTGGTTGGTCCACTTGCTGGGTTGAAACAGTAATTTTGACGCAAGCACCAAGAACTGACCTTGTCATGGCCAGTTCCTGGTTTTCTAAATCGAGAGAACTGGTTCTCACCTGAACCAACCTTGGACTGGACCAACCAGGCCACTTCTGACCATTTCCTCCCTAGTGCTCACCATCATTTAGGAGGAAAACAAAAAGTAAATGGCTAGAAAGATGAGCTTTGCTAGAAAATCCGTGCAAATGTTGGCTTTCCTCGTGTAACTGTCGCATGTGTAACTGTCGCATGACATTCCCTGTCACAATGAATAAGCTCCCTGCAATCCAACAGTTATGGAAAGGATGCATTTGGAGGAGAACTAATTAGCAATAAGACTACTTTGCTAATTTGGCTTTTAGTTCAAGATGACTCTTGAAAAACCCTTTTCCCATGCCAAACTCAGCCCTTATCTAAGATCATTAATTCAGGGACGACATTTAAACAGTCGGCCAATGGGGAAGCAAAATCAGTAATTCACTTTTCCCCATGATTAAATAGAAGACCACTCTTCCCAGAGGAAAGGGCATTAAGGAATGCCCTAAATCTGCATTTAATTTGAGGCAATGCTCAGGAGGAACATGGCAACATACCTGAATATGTTGACTAGTCCTATGAAGTGATACCTTGGAAGGATTAAGTTATCTACATGGTCAAGTTCTTCATATTTTTCAGAAGAGTAGCAATTGTGTTCTTTTTTGTTCAAAAACCCATTCATCACAATTGTTCCAAAGCTACCACTGACCTAGAACAAGAAAGGCACGAGACCTGGGGCACATTCACATCACAAGTGTAGTGACTATGATTCCTCTTACCCAAGGATGCAATACGTACTGAAAAATCACGGGGCATGTGCAAGAATCGACACACCAAAATAATAACAAGAGTGGAGGAACAGTAATTTTACAGCAAAAATACACTTCCTTCTTAGTCAAGGTTGCAATATGTACCTACAGTGGGCACGTGCAAGAATCAACACACACCAAATGATGACAAGAGTTGACAAGCAATAGCTTTACAGCAAAATCGCAAGACCTCAAAGGAGCACTAAATACCAAGACATGGGGGGAGAACAACAAATCGCCACTTAGAGACACTGATGAACAAACATTTGCAAACTAAAGGAGAGTACCAGATAAACTCTACATACATAAAGGATCTTCATTTCTTTTCAAGCGACTCAATTTAAGAAACAATGGCAAACCTGCGACAAGACTTGCTTTTGAAATAAACTTTACAATAAGATAATGCAAACTAAGCTGATATGCAAATAATAGTAAACCCAATCAACAAACGATAAGAAAAGACAAAGTTAAATAAATTGAAAATTCAATCTGGACTCAACTTTGCCAAGCCTGCTGATTGTGTCATGAGGATTTCCGAGCATGTAATCTAAACCTCCTTGTTCAATGGAAATCGACTAATGGTGGAATTTAAGTTAAATATTAGTTTGCCATTGATATCAACCGATTCTGCAATCAGAAGAATCAATATTACCATTCAGAAAGGAGAAACAAAACATTTCCTCACGTTAAACTTTAGGGGAAACATGCCTAACGGGGTGTCTACAACTTCTACTGCCTATTGACATTCACATTCTGAAACCATCAGTTTCTTTAAAAACATTTCAGCAACATTGGCAAGCTCTATCTTAAGGTAATGATCGAGAAATTAAGGAAGAGATGAAAACAATGAACTTCAATTTTTGAAATTGGAAAAGAAAGAACTAGAGAATAAAGAAAGAAAAGCACATAAAATCAGATACACACCTTGCTCCGCAGTTATGCCCCTTAGTACTAAAGCTGTACTCAATTTATAATCCGTCACTCACTCAAACAAATAGTGTTACTTCTAGGAATTGACCGACAAATAAAAAAGTGTTCCTTAGGAATGCTCAGCACAGCAAGCTTATGGACATGATGAGGTTAAAGCGAAGTAAGTTTGAGAATTTGTATTTGCTGTTTACACTCATGTTAAATTCATCTTTCACAATTAGATAGTCCACAAGATACAATGGCAAATGACAGATTTCTCCTTTCAGATAGCTGACTTTAGGCAATTCCAACAAATTTCCAAATTTCCTTCGGAAGTTAAAATTTTCAAATATACACATGGAACTGAATGTTGCTAATAAAGTATTATCACAACATATTGGAATTAGCTTCATTCTTCCAAACCATGGAGTAAACATAACTCAAAACACAGTACGACATTGCTTTTGTGAGAAAAATGGGATCAATAATCAGAATCTATGTCATTATAGTCTCACACGCAAGGTTTTAAAAACCAATGAGAAGGTAGTAAATTTGGTGGAATCTCCTTCAAAATATGCCATGCCATGCCACAGAATCAGGAACTCAAACAGTGTTCCAAAACGTCAGGGAAGAGAGGGGTAAAAAGCTACAATGCGTATCTGAGAAACTTACACAGAGATCACTAATAAAAACCAGTGCACAAGGCAAGTGAAATTTAGTGGCAAAAAACATTACGAGTTTTCTGTTTTATAGCTGTAAGATACTAGTCATCTAGATGGGAAACATGTCAATAACCATCTCGTCTTTTAGTTCTTTGGAAAAAGTAAACCATTTACCCGATAAATTGTTGCGTATATTATTTATGATTTACATTAGTACAATAGACGAACTTCATCAAGGATTCAACGTAATTACCTTTAAATCATAATTAGGATAGAAAACAAAAATCAAAAAAAAAAAATATAACACCTAAGCTGGAAGAGGTTATCCAGTAAGAATGAAAAGCTGGAAAAGAACAAAGCAAAAGTTAACCTTTCCAAGATGCAAAAGCATCCTAGCTCTTCTACAATAAAGAAACCCATCCTACCACCCAAGCTAATAGTAGCAATAATACTAGTAATAATAATCTGCCACTAGCTCCATTCACAAAACTCCATATTAGACAATGAGAAACTAACTTCTTTTGTTTTTCTACGAGTAAGCAATTCAATGCATAATCATACTTAAACAAGGGAACAAGTTTGTGCCTCTTAAGACGCAAAGGAAAATCAGCAGAAGAACCGACATGCAATACAGACTACTTTCTCATGCCTCATTATCAGGATTTTCCTCTAGCAGATTTCTTCTACATATGCCCATGTCATTATTCACTAATCCTATGCACAGGAATCTATAGATAAATTGAGTGGATGAAATTAGAATAAATTGCGTTAGTGCAAGATCGCCTATTAACTTACAAAACTCAATCTTGTGATTTGCAGCAATCCACTTTGAAGTAGGTCCTTATATGATGGAATATAATATCAAAATTATGTGCCTTCTTGCCTCTGGAAAGATTCGAAGAAATTGTCACTCTTTCTTAGATTAAAATTTAGCAGTATATATGGAAATGTGAAGCCTCCCTAAACTGAAGTTCGTGATTAGGACTAATCATGATCTGTGAACTGTCAAAATTCTTGCCACATTTCAGCCTTTTCAACTTCATTCTAACATTCTCTATGGGAGAGTTGGTTTCCAACTTTTCCACTTGGAAGAAGACTTATTAGTTGTAGTTTGCTGATCATCCAGGGCAGTGCTAGCATAGCTCCAACAAAACTTCTATTCATTTTCATTATAACCATAAAAGTTTTCACTACATGCCAAATGACACCAATGCTTTACAGGTGTTGACCCACTAAATATCTTCAACACTGAATACAAGCCTAATAGATTTAATTTAACAAGGTCCAAATTACAAGCCCACTCAGTACATGCTTAAATAGAAACAAACCATTTGACCCAAAAAAATAAAAATAGAAACAAAACTAATTGAATATCAGTAACCAAAATTCCTCTTAATGTAACTAGCTCCATTCTCAAACAAGCACTTGCATTGTATTTTGGCCATTATCGTTGTGCTGCATCTAAAATTTTGGAATGTTATTATAAGGTGAACACATGAATGTTAGAATTTGTCACCGATAATTGTCAAAGAGTTTGGACCAAAAAAATAAAAATAGAAACAAAACTAATTGAATATCAGTAACCAAAATTCCCCTTAATGTAAGTAGCTCCATTCTCAAACAAGCATTTGCATTGTATTTTGGCCATTATTGTTGTGCTGCATCTAAAATTTGGGAATGTTATTATAAGGTGAACACATGAATGTTAGAATTTGTCACTGACGATTGTCGAGTTTTGGACCCAAACCACATAATCGCTAACATATCCGTAAATATTAAAAAAAATCTAGACTTTTGGATCACGGGGAAAATCTCCTTTGCATTAAAAGTAATTTCACATTCCTTTTTCTGGCTCCCACTGGACAAAATGTCCTAGTGCTGCGCATCTCAAAGGCATTAACGAGACGATCCATTTCAAGTTATCAGAGACATAGAACCCATCCCCTGCTCAGCAGGTTGAGCTAAGACTACACAATCTTTCTGGACTCAAAGTTTCTCAACCAGAGCAGCTCACAAGACTCTCTAACTACAACCTCTAAAAATTTCTGACACGGAACCATATTTCTAAAATAAACAGAGGAAAAGGAGAACCGATTAGTTGGCATAATCTACTTAAACCAACATCCATTGCGTGCATGCAGTATCGACCAAGGAAGGAAGGAACCAGTGATACCTGTTTGCCAGTAGTGACATTGAGAAGCATACAGATGACGAGAACACGCCAAGGATCATGCCAGTGGCTCTCTTGCAGGAGACGGTGGACGGAGGGCGGCGGCTTCCACGTGTTATCGAGGCTCTTCCTCCTGTATGCCTCTGCTCTTTTCTCCGCCGCAGTCAACACCCTCCTCCTGTCATACGCCCGCCTCTTCCTCTTCGGCTTCGCTTCCAAGCCTTCCCCGTCCTCAGCGGCCTTCTTCTTCGAAACCCTAATCTTCTTTGCTCTTGCCTTGCGCTGCGGCTGCGGCGCCTCATCTTCGGCCCTCTGGAAGTACGGCGAAACCTTAATCTTAACGTCCTTCTTCCCTCTCCACTCGCTCTCTCCTCTCCCGTCGCTCTGCGTCAGCGGCGACTCGTCATTGGCCAAATTCACAACATTTCCCGCCTTTGCTCTCGCACTCGGTCTCGCCTTGGCCCGCGACTGCTTTTTCTCGTCATCTGGCTTTCTCTCTCCAACGCTGCCCACCACCAGCACCGCCAACAACACCGTCGTTACCTTCGGTGTTGCTCTTCTTCTGCTGGAAATAGGAGAGAGCTTGGGCTCCCCATCGAAGCGCGAAATTGGCACAACCTCCTCCTCCTTCTTCTTCTTCTTCATCGGGCCAGCCGTGTAAGTGAACCGCGAAATCATCTCCAGGATCTTCTCGCTGATGGGAAGGCCTCCCAGTCTGAGATCAGCCTCCGTCGCTTGACCGCTTGCTCTCTCCTTCTGGGTCGTCTGCTTCTTCTGGAAGTACGGAGAGACGACGACGACGGGGCTCTTCTCCATCCTCGGCTCTCTTCTTCCTCTTCTTCTCCATTGGATCTTCCTCACAAGTTTGTGATTTGGGAAGAAGGAGCGAGGATGAAATCTCCCTCTTTCTTTTTGTTTTTTATTTATTCGTTTTATATTTTCCTTTTTCTTTTTCTTATTTTATTTTGCAATCTGCGGCAAACCTTAAAAAAGAAAAGACCGCCACTTTGTTCCCGCCACGTTATCCGCACACGAAAAAGGGAAATTAGATTAATGAAAATCAGTGTTTAGTGGAATAGTTGCCGCATATGCCCTTTGCAGAAAAAGTAAAAAGCGCCTTTTCAGTCGTAATTTTCCTAAATTTATCATAATTTACCTGAAACTAACGTAAGATCGGTCATCGTTTCACATGATAGTTAAAGTTTATGGATCTGTTAGCATTCAAAATAATCCATTTTGTCAATACACATAATGTGCACTTGAGAAGTTAATGCACATGCTAAATATTGACACACATACTAAACACATGAGGAATTGATACACGTGCTAAACACATGAGGAGTAAAACTCTTGACAATATCAAGATAAAAAGAAAGCCACGTGCAAGATAGGTGTATTGATACCAAATTTTCAGTCAGTTTTATTTTTTGAAAAAAATTTTAAAAAATTCATAGAGAACTCATAAAATTTTAAAAAAAAAAATCAACTTTGAGAACTGTGGCCAAGTCCAAGAAAAAAAATTTCTGACCAAAAAATAATTTTTCATATTTTTAGTAATTTTCATCTTTGTTATTTTAGAAGATTCATAGAAAATTAAAAAATTAAAAAAAAATCACAAATCGACTTGGAAGCCTTAGCCAAGTCTAAGGAACCATTTTTGAATAAAAACAATCATTTTTTCACATTTTTTAATATTTTCAAAAATAGAAAAAAATATTCAAAAATTTCCCAAAAATACATTTGAGATTATAAAAATACGAAAAAAAAAGTTGCATTTTTATTTTTATTTATTTTCATTTTGGCCAAAGAAAATTAAAAAATTAATCAAAATTATGGTTAGCTCTGTTAATCATATTTTCGGACTAATCCCAAATTTTTTTATAAATTCATTTTAGCCCTAGAACATTCCACTTTTACATTTTTAGAATCGTGATAGTACCCCTTATTTTTTAAAATTTCCATTTTAGCCCAAAAGTTCATGAAATTATCAGATATTGTAAAAATGGCCAAATTGCACATTTAAATTTTTGCAAATTAGTCCATAAAACACATAAATTCAATTAAATTTTTCTAGGGAGAAATACAAATTGGGGCACGTCACCCATAGTTTTTGGCCTACTAAATATACCAATGGACGGTATTAATTTTGCCAAAGAAAAAAAAAAAGCCATCTAGGTTGGTTTTGGCTAGTAAAATCTAGGGTCAAACTTGAAAATTGGGTTTTTCATGCAAATTCATGAAAAAAAAATTTATCAAAAATTCGTTTTCTAGGAGAATTGATGTCCTTTGAACCAAATTTTGTGCTTTAATTTTGAGTTTTTTAGTTAGTTAATTTGAAACTAAATTTGTTCAATCGCGGTTTGCTGTCAGTCAAACAAAATCGACCGCGATTGTCTGCCTGGCCGAACCATCTTCTTCCCTAACTGGTTTCGTACGTAGGTTTAGCCATGGAGGATCGAAGGTTCGAGCTCGAGATTGACGGCCAATTCAAGGACAAATGGATTTCTATATCGGTGGACATGAAAGCCCTTTATTTTGATCAGAAATGCCCCCAGTTTCACGACCTATCGTGGCCGGATCGACTGAGGCTTGATTGATAGGACAAGCGTATTGAACTCGTGGACGCACTCAGGCAAAAAGGGCATGCTAACCAGCCTCAATTAGCACCATTTAGTGTCTTCATCGGAGTACTAATCCCATCTACCAGAATTCGTCGCTGGTGGACCATTGGGCATTTGTAAATCACGTGCTAATAGAGTCGATGATAGATCTCCCGAGCATAAAATTATTTTCAAAAGAGTTATAAAACTCTCACTTGCTTTCGATTAGGGAAGAAAGGAAAAAAAAAGGTGTAATTTACTATCAAGTATTGACGAAAAAGAGAAGATCAGGGAGCGGGGGGACACAAAAAAAAAAAAAAGGAAAGCTCATTCTACTCTACAACCCCCACAGATTTTTATATATATATATATTATAATATATATAGAGGGGGAGCCTCTACAATCCCTTGACAAGAGCCGGGCAAGGAATTCGGGAGTATCACCACGACCATCCAAGGGAAATCAAGCTTGGGATCACCCAAGAGCCATTGGTACCGGTTTAGCAGCTCGACGACTTCAAAAAGGTGGTTCAAGCTCTTAACCTATGCTCTATGCATCATGTGAAAACTCAATCTCCTAGCCATCATTCTCATACTATTTTTGAGCGGTTTTTTTTGCCTCTTGAACATCACTAGCGTCATCCGCACTCTCTTGTTTGCATCGCGCATTTTCACATGAAACCTGCCAATCGAAACCTCCAACTCCCTTTTGACCTATCGCAACTTGGCTAAGAGATCTAGTGATTAAGAGCTCATGGGAGTCTAAGGTAAAGTTTCCTAGACCTCTTAGAATGCTTCTGGTATAATGAATCCATTGTTATGCCTCTTAGATTGGCATGTTAGTGGTTAGCATGTGCTGCATCTCTATATAATCTTCCTACATATCCTGCTATTAGCCTCTATTAGATCTGATAGTTCATTAGAAATGCTTGATTATGGCATGCTAGATGAGTGTTGATTGGTTCCATTTTTATGCCAATCGGCTTGGTTTCACCATTGATCGGAAGAGGAGGTCTTTTCAACCATCCATTCTATCTGGCGCTTGATCACCCCAGTTGCCACGCCAACACGACATCCTTATATCAACGCTACGTACCATAAGATTGCGATGGCCCAGGACAATCGCCGACCAGTTCGAACCCTCTTGAGCATACGCTAGCAGAAACACACTTCCCAGAACGCCCACAGCATGCTTAACAGGGGTAACGAAGACACTATTATAATAGATATATCATAGAGAGAGAGGAGAGAGAGAGGAGAGAGAGAGAGAGAGAGAGAAGAGAGAGAGAGAGAAACAATAAACCAAACCTATATAAGTAAACATCACCATCATCCGGAGTTTACAAAGTGGTTTTACAAAGATACCAAAGTGACCGTTACACAGAGAGGGACTACAGTCAATAAGCCCTAACTTCACTTCTCAAGAATGAGCCTCATTAAACACGAGCATTTACTAAACATCCGCCTCAATGGCATTGGTAATCAAGATCAGCTTCCACCGGGCTCGAGCTCCTTATTTGTTGTGGTGGGATTTAAAGGTTTGAACATTTTTTATTCTTTCACCGCCGCGTATGGTTCACATATCTTCGGCGTTTGCTTTTCTAGTAGTCTCCTTTACATAATTTTGGATCAGAATGAAAAAGTGATTCTGTACTGGCTTTGCTTAGTCGGCCGATATTCGGCCTTTTTTGACCATT
>JAGVVM010006682.1:0-16839 GCA_019149425.1 Psidium friedrichsthalianum
TAACTAGTTCACCACAGAGATGTACGGTTTATGCCCTAGTGGCATCATATTAACACATGGTTTCGCAACCTTGTACCAGTAGCATTTAGGAGGAAAAAATGGCTCCTTAGCTTCAATTTCCTCTGCTAATTCTTTGTTTTACTGGTTATCTTATTTACAGTGCCGATACTACCTCCTCTTAAGCAGGTTAGCTCCTTAATGTCACCCTGGCCGCTAGTAGTTTTTACTTCATGTTCTTCAATTGATCGTCATCTATATATTTCTATTTTCAAGGACTACAAAACAGCTGTATCGGATCTTATTGTCCAAATAAGGGTACTGATAATATTATTGAGATGGTCTCTTCGTATTGTGGGAAGTATGGGAAACAAATCAATTTTCAAAGGTGGAAAAGCGTTGCAATCAGCACATAAGAAAGAAAGAAAGTGGACTTCCGCCTGCTGGGGGATGCCCTATGGGAAGAGTAGAGCTGTTATTGGATACAGACTGGAGATATCTTCATTTGGAGTGTTCCATCCCAAATGGAAGAAGTGGAATTAGTGTCAGATTTAGGCTCCTCAAAGTGGTCCGATATGAAAAATTAATCTTGGATATAGCTGGACACGCACCAGCGCCCGCATTTTTCACATGAGCATGCGTTCATCCAGATGGAAACCAAGTCGACTATATGTTTTGCCCGCCACTGACGCAGTATCTACAAATCTTTTGCAGGTACTCTGGCACACCCAGTAATCCGTACTAAATAAAAAATTTTACTTGGTTGTGACGTTATTTTCATTTCAAATGGTCTCTATTGCCATGACTGCTGTTATAACCATTAGGGTCTTTTGATTGTCCGGAATACCGCCTCCGTCTGAAGAAAACTTGTGCTAATACCCGTCTTTATTCATATTCGGCACCATTCATACTTTCTTATCTTAGCGTTTTCCCTTTCCTATGTACACTTTTAAGATCTTAGCAGTGAGAAATATAGGACTTCTCGCCTGAGTGGCCTAAATAATCTTCCGCATCCGCCCTGTTTTAGTACAACCATTTCAGAATTCTGTGGTACATATAGAGCACTTGAGCCTGAAAGTATGAGAATGACTTATGGGAAATTGACAGACACTACTTGTCAGGTAGTCTTGATGCTGAATGACCACTTGACTCCCGCACAATTAAGCTGGGTCTTCAGCTGCCTGAGCCTTGCATGATATGGAGTCATCTCAAATACCAGTGAGCAGGACATAAGCAGAAACGAGATATTCTCTTCTAGTATTGGAAAATCAGACATCTATAGCATATGATGACAGCCTAATTGAAAGTATCTCTTCAGTGCCAATCCAAGTCTGCTCCCACGCCATCCCAAAAGAAGTAGGCTTAGGATACCACTCACCGAATCAAGCATCACTGTGGCAAATTCACTCATCCACCATAACCAGTATATGTCGAATTAGATGACGAGGTGCGTAGAGTCATCTTTCATGTCCTCAGCATAATGTGATCAGCTTGGTAAGTATATGTTTTCTCTGGTTATGTAGGATTACTTACGACTGGTCAAAAAGGTTCCGCCCCTTCTGCACTCGGGAAAAAATGGTAAAGACGCATCTCAGATCAACCCGATCCACAGTTGGGGGTTTGTAAGGTAAAAAATTTGTACGTAATGGACACAGCAATGGAGCCATCAACTTTTGGGAGATGTCATGTCCACTTCCTCTTCCCATCTTTTCCGTGGAGCAACAGGTGTTCTTCCCTTAATGCCTTGTCTTTTTTGCTGGAATCACATTAATGTGGTTTCTATCTGCATTTACACTTCCCATGCATCAATGTTCTCATTGGATTGAACTTTAAGGTCTTGCTTCACTTTATAAAATTTTTAATCAACATGCCGAGCTCTTTAAACAAGAAATATTCACCCATATTGTGGAAGGATAAAAGAACTTACACATCAATTCTGGGAAGATTCTGCTTGCATCGAAGATTTTTTTTGCGGTTTAGTGGCTTAACATGAATTTGTGTTGGAACTGAAGGAAAGAGACCCCCTGAAACATAATTAACTTAAAAGAGGAATGCACTCGTTTGGTTATATGATTTGAGCTTCTTATTGTGGTCTTCTTCTTGCAGAGTGAAGAGGACTTTTCTCTGAGTGGGGTTGCACTTACGGCTTTGTGTTTTGATGCAAAGCACCAGATCCTTGTTTCTGGGGTCAAAATGGAATGGTTAGTTCATGCCTACAGATTTAATATATAGTATGACCAGTTACTTTATACTGGAGTCATTAGGTTCATATTGTTGATCTGCTTAATTGACTACAGGTTCGCATATACAAGTTTAAGCCTGAGGTATATGGCTCTGGTATGTCTACATGAGGTTTAAAATAGTTTAAACTTAGTGCCTTTTCTAGTCATATTTTAAGTGCTCCTTGCAAGAATATGATACATCGAAGCAAACAATTGTGACTTGAGTTCTCTCCTTTAGGTACTGTAAAGAAAGGAAACACTCACATGATTGGCAGTGTAAAAGCTTTGAAGGTTAATGGTTCAGTACTTTCATTACATATGAGCCGCTGCCCCAGACATCTGTTGTTGGTTCAAGTAAAGGATATGTAAGTGTCTTTTATTCTAGGTATATGGAACTGATTCTTTTATGCTGTCTATTGTTCTAGGTGCTAATTAGAACTCTCTCGAGAATGATTTTCAGTGCTTGAAGATTTTTTGCTGACATAATCAGTTTGGGAATATTTCATTATCTGTTGCAAATTCAAATGGGGTTTTTTCTTTATTTAACTTTTTTATGGGATCTTTCTGCGGAATGGGGGGAAATAACTCTTCAAATGCCATAAGCATTGTCATCAGTATTGAAGTTAGCGCTTTTCTTTTTTAGCCTGGGAGAGAAATGTTTACATAGGACAGTGAGCGGGTGCAAAGAGGTGATGGACCATTTAATATCCGTGTGTAAGGCTTATAAACTCTAATAGTCAACATATGGAATATTTTTGTAAGAGATGACAAAAGTAGTCTCAACAACTTACATTAAAACGTCATCAGGTATTTGGTTTTTCCTCCTGAAAAAACAACTTCTGAAGCAGATTGCTCCTAATTCTATTTCTGGTGGACCATTTTTTCCATCAACGAAATCAATGAAATAGTGGGTTAAGTGAAGTTGGTTTGGGCACAAATCTAACGCACATGCCCTTTTGCTTTAGGTCACACTGATTGATGTAGAGGGACCTCATGTACAATTTACCAAGCAAATTTCAAGTGACAGTTCTACAGGCATCATCTCTCTCAGCTTGGTACCTGTGCTTTGCATGGTTTCCAGAGGAATATATTGGTCATGTCGACAAGGGATTCATCAGTTGTGGCTGTGGATAGTGATAATGGTACAATACTGAGCAGTAGCATGGTGCATCCTAAAAAGCCCTCAGGAGCTCTATTTTTGGAGATATTGGGTGAGAATCAAGTTCTGCAGCATGTTTTTGAGATATTTATTGTAGAAAATAATAAGCTTGCTTGTAATCCCACTGTTCAGAATTGAACACAGTGGAGATGGCTGAGGATTCTATATTTAAGCAGGGACTATTGTTGCTATGTTCGGAGAAAGCTGTGTATGTGTACTCCTTACCACATGTGGTTCAGGTAATAATACCAAACACATTTATATAATTCTTTAAGAGCAAGAAGAGGATTATATATCTCTCTTTTGTTTCAGGGAGTCAAAAAGGTCATATATAAGAAGAAATTCCACTCCTTGTCTTGTTGCTGGGGTTCGACTTTCTATACTCCTGATGCAGGACTAATGCTTCTTTTTACTTGTGGGAAGATTGAGATAAGGTATTGAACAGTGAATTTCCTGCAACTTGGCTGACAAGACAGACAGACGGTCATAACTTGTCTTGCTGGAGTATATGACTCCAAACATTTCTTCAAGTATAAAATTTTGCTCTTCTTCTGTCTTCTTCTCTTTGGATATGGTTGTCTTATGCCTCCTAATTGAGCAGTAGGAATGCAAACTTTTCATTTGTTTAGTCAAAGTGTTGCTGGGCATTTGATACTTACTATAATTATTAATCTTTTGAAATTCTTGTGTTGATTTTGTGCATTCGATGTTTCTTTGGGGCACTTTCTGCGGCAATTGTATGATTTTTTGGGCTGTCCTTTGTATAAGATGATGCTATTTTGGAGCATCACTTCAAGTCTTGGCAGACAAGTGCATGTGAATTCGTTTATATCTCGGGAAACCACCTCTTTGTCTAGATTAGACACGGGATCTACTGAGATTCTCCTCCTCAGATCTTTATCGGAAAGATCCAACTGAACAGAGTCTATTTTGCTCGTTGCTCCAGAGACCTCTTTATTCAATTAATTATATGTAGGCCAGAAATAATATATTTGAAGGTTTATCCAACTGCTTTTGAATATTCATATATTAAGTCATGTGCGGCAAGTTGTTTAACCAAACATTTGCTAAGCTTGTTTTCTTATCGGTGCTGTTAGGTCCTTGCCTGAGTTATCTTTGATAAGGGAAACGTACGCAAGAGAACTTGGAGGTCCCACGTCAAAGGGAAGCACAATGAATGACAATTTGATATGCTCTTCTTCAGATGGTCAACTTCTCGTGGTACTTTTACACTGCTCAATTGTCCTAACTCCCTACTTCTGGATTTGTGTGACCTTCGTTTATTTCCTGGCATAGGTGAACAAAGACCAGGAGATTTTCATTTCTCAGTTCTACTCCAGACAAATATGTTCAGGTGTGTGCAACCTTCTCGCCAGCCTTCTACAACAGTTCCATAAATATGGTTCCAGAGAACATTACTTACTTTTTAAAAATGCTGCTAATTCCTGGAAGGGAGCCTCCAATGAGAAAACATACTTGTGGCCAAACTAGCTTTAGCTTTCTTTAATTCATGAGACTAAGAACCCAATTAGAAAATTCAGGCAAAGTCAGGATCTGTAAATGAACTAAGAAAAAAGGTGAATTTTTTCTGTTAATGGATTTTCTCTGAAGAAAAAGTCTCCATACATTATGGAGAACGAAGAGAGATCTTTACTGTTAAGGCTCCTCCTTCAGGCTTCCTGAATTTCCTATCAGCAGTAGACTAGGAGCTCTTACCAACAGTGCATCCGCAAACTTGATGGTCCACTGTATTAGTCCCACACACGTGCACGTCTGCATGCTTGTCTATATTTCATGCTTCCTTTGCTCAATATGATATGTTTTCGATTATTCTTAGACAAGGAATTGATTGTATGGTTATGTTTTCTATAACTCTATAAAAGCGAAAAGAGAACATGTACTTCTGCGTAACTCTTGGTAGAATGGTTAATGTTAATTTGCGTTGTTTTTTCTTCTTCTTCATAGGCTGTTGGGGTCTCTCAGCCAAGTCTACCAAAAAGACCTGGTTCATTCAGCAGAGGGCCTTGCTCCTGGGCATGCCGTTCAGAAGGAGAAGCCCAAGGTAGTATTAGGTTGGAGTTTTTGTCGAGTAGATTATATATTAGACACTTGTTTGTAACAATGTTATTTTGCACAATCAGGGACTGTTCAGCTCAGTGTTTAAAGACGCAAAAGTTAATAGAGAAAAGCACGCACCCGATATGTATAAAGAAGATCCCAGAGCAAGTATTGAAGAACTCTCCACTGTCTTTTCAACTGCTAATTTCCCGAGTAATATTGTGGACATGGATGATAGCAGCACCGTGATTGAGAAAAGAGAGAATTTCCCTGGGGACGAAGATGACGATGACTTGAATCTAGGTATGGCTGAGAACAGGGGTTTGCAGTAAACTTACCCGCATTTGTGCACGTTTACCCCCAATAAAGTGTGTTTACTGTTTATACTATTCATAGTGAACTTTAAATTTGACTGACTGAAAATTTCTTTACTATGTGGAGATGATATTGACATCGATGACAGCGAGGAAAAACCTCAAGGACAGAATTTGTTTGGAGGTCTCAACAAAAAAGTCTTGGCAAACAAATTTCAGAGCTTTAAAGGTGAGTAAGATAAATTGATTTTCCTGTAAGAGTATTAGCTGCTACTTGCAGATCTTCCCTCTTTAAAAGTAACATGAATAGTATTGGCAAAGTTTACCCAAAAATAATAGAAAGTTACTGGTGATAGATGAATATTTTGTCATTATGCAGACACATTTTTTCCAAAATTGAACATAATCTCATTTTTAGGGAAGAAAACAAAAGAAGAAAGGAAAAGTAAAGATAGTCTCACTGTGTTCTACTTTCTTCATTAATTCTCCTCATCCAGATTGACAGTCTACCCTTGCCTTGCCTTGCGTGGACTGATGTGGGAGAAGATCAAACTTTTTTGACTGGGTCAAAATGGAATGTGAACACCCTGGCAAAGTCTCTTTTCTTTTTCTAGTATCAGCTGTAGTGCTGATCATATACTCACAGTTGCCATATACCATCATCTGCCGTGCATTATCATAGTCGTAAATTTTGTGCTAGGTTATCATGCAATTATCCATTTACGTTCTAGATGCATGCACACTAGAACAAGAACATTTAATTGAATGTGGAAAGAAGTCTCACAACGAAGAGAATGATTAATGGAGGAATAAGGACCAGCGAACCTTTATCATATGAGATGTTACGAGCCAAATGATATAGGTAAGTGGTGCTAAGAGTGTTCGCTAGGATCATCAGTTTTCTAGGAATTGCTACAGATGTCGGTATCCGATGGGGTTGACATTTCTGGAGATGATCTTGTGTTATGCTAATAATCTTTGTGAAGTATTCCAGCGGTAGATTACAGGATACACCCACCCTTGTCCACATTTCTATCAGAAAGGAAAAGATTTAGCATCTGCTACTAGAAATAGCTTTTGTTTTCGCCTTTCCCTCGCAGGAGCATTAAAATGAGGGGGATGCCTTGCTTCAGAACCCATGATACTACCTTCCTTGGCAATTAATGTGGAATAAGTAGGAGCAACAATACGAACTATGATTCATATGCATGCGACGTGGTTTTTCTATGTATTTGTGACTGAAAATGCAACCTATACGATATGCAACACCAAACAAACAAGCGTGCAGACAATGTTGCAGAGGGATTTAATAATATGAAGCATGGCATTTTCCGGCCTTGTCACAAATGAACTAGAAGATATAAATGAGGAGAAGATTTGCATTGGATGATGTTCTCAATTTAAAAATTCTGTTGACAGGAAAACTCAAGCATGTAAAGATCAAGAACGAGAAGAATTCCACAAAAGAAGAGCAACAGGATGAAAAGATTGGTTCGGTCGATCAGATCAAGAGGAAATACGGGTTCGCTGCTTCTAGCGTAAGTATATTACTGCCACGTGCCTTCAAAAGGCAAAGATTTATGTTTCTTTCGGTTACCCTTTTGTCCACCATTTGCCGAACTGGAAAAGGGTAGTCTGGCCTATCAAATCACGAATCCGCTCTGACGATATAGTCTAGGAGGTACAGCCTTCTACGTGTTTCGGAGGAATTCAAGTATCTAGCATGTCATCGAGGAGAGGGGATTCAAATGGACAAGAACCTAATGGCGTCAAGTTATTGATTAGTACTTGGATTGTAGCTTTGAGCTTGCTGTCTCCATATCACAACAAGGATCATAGGGATGGTGATTCTTCTTTATCCTAGAAGAATAAAAATTGTGAGTGTCTAATAAAAGGATAAGGGATTCCTGCGATGAATTCAAACGACTGAACAAAACTTCCAAGCCTTTGGGTAAAGAAGGAAGAATTTTTTTTATCTTTGGGACCCAATATTGATGCCGGATTAGGAAACCGCATATCTTTAATATGTTTACGAAGGAGAGCCCTTGATTGACCTCAAACATTCTTTTTGGAGAACGTTACGTTCAGTAAGGCATGTGTTCAGTAACCCATGTGTTGCTGGGGACTTGTGTGGCTTCTTTCCTGCAGTTTACATCCTTTCTTATCAAAGAGCATGATGCATGTTTGATTCAACATTTGAAATGGGGTTGGAGGTTTTAAAGTCCATTTGGCCAAATGAAAATAGTGTTTGGTAAACGAATTAAACATTATTTGCATTTCAAAAATCCCTTTTAATCCAAAAGTATTTGCATTTTTTCAAGGGCATTTTCCCAAAGTTGATCCAAACATGCCCATCGTTGAATCTGTTCAACGTGCAGGAAATGACAGGAGCAGCCAAATGGCGGAGAACAAGCTGCAGGAGAACTTGAGCAAGCTACGGGTAACAACGCACATGTTATACTTCCATTCTTGTTTAGCTTTGGTTACTTTTCCTTTCCTTCTTCCGCCAAAATGCTAGCTCATGATTCTAATCATCCTCTGCAGGGCATAAGCTTAAAATCTGCGGAGATGCAGGACACGGCAAAATCATTCTCTTCAATGGCCAAAGAGGTGCTCCGAGCTGCAGAACATGACAGTCGAAGCTCTTAATACGCGACTTTGGTCAACACGGATTCCGATCGTCTTGGAGATATTTGTTATATTATTGACAAACGTTGGATTCATTCTTTTCAAACTTTCTGTTGCGTGTGGCGTGCCTATGTTTGTATATATGTGTGTGGGTTTGTACATACATTGCAGAAAAGACACGAATGGATCCTTTCCACCTCTCTTTTGCCCGATCCCGGGATGAGTTGTGCTAAAGGCATTTCACACGTCGTTCTCGTTTGTATGGGCATTCTCTCCCCTTTTCATTAGCAGGGATACTAACTTAAAGAGCGAAACAAAAGTGGAAAAAAAAAAATTGAGGCCGAGCGAAAAAACCTCGCTTATTCCACGAAAAATAAAAAATTAAAATATATATTTTAAAAAATAATCGTTTATATTGCTCAAATAAATAACGAAACTTTTTTCAATTACCTATAAAAATAATTAAATATAAATTATTATCAATAATGAAAATTTTTTTGACCAATTAATTTTCTTAAATAACATAGGCAATCACTTTTTAAAAAATATTTTTTAAATTACTTATTTTTCATAAAATAAATTGCCTAAATTTTAACACGAATTTTTGAAATTTAAAAATAGCTCATCCCTATGTAGGATTAAATCCCAAGTTTGGTACTTCCAAGGGACGATGTTGTCAACGATGTCCCAGCAATGAATACAACAATTCACGAGAGAAACACGCTACCCAACTCTCCTCCAGACAGTTTTTGCATCTATAGCTTCTAAAAGCCTCTACCAGGAATCCACTTCAGCTACAATTTGTATCAATATTAATCAGGAAACCTCATCATTAACCTTTGAGAAAAATTTTAGAAATTACTCGAACTGAGGACTAGCATTCCTCAGCATGTAACTCTACTCATACTAGTCCTATCTAATCTATGCGGGCTATGCATAATGAGACTCATACAAGTCCTATGGACATAGGCAAACCAATCCTGCTCTTCCAAACGTTCCCGAATTGAGTTGAGATTCCTACAAAACCTGACATAAATGTACGAAAAATTCCACGCGGAAACCTATTACGGATTTGCTTTTATAACCCAACAATCCCATGCGGAAACCGTCAGCAGACTGCCCACCACCTCACCTCAGATGACAAACGGGATCTCTATGAACTGGTAAAAAAAAATGTTAGGAAGTGATCACAAGGGTGGATTGTGGAATCTCTTAAGGGGAAACTACCAGAATTAATAAGGAAGAAAAAATCTCTTAAGGGAAACTACCAGAATAATAAGGAAGAAAAAAAAAATTACCAGTTATCTTCTACAGCAAGCAAGCAATGGCATTTGGCACTCGAAAACATGCAATTCAGGATTGATCAATTGACCACCGATCAAAGCACATTTAGACCACACAAAAACATCCATCCAAATACGTCATCTCACGAGTTTAAAACTGGATATAGCAACATTTGTTTACAAAATATCTGCTTACTAGCATGGGCATATGGCAGCATCAGGCTCACGTCACCATTAAAATGCTACCAACCAGGATGAATCCCATAAAACACCCAGAGTCATCTTCATTTCTACCTCTTGAGATTGGATAAAGAACTAGTACTTGTGCACTAGAGAAAATAAAATCATATTGCACAGAAGACTCCAAAATACAAGATACCATTGCATAATTATGCAGACATTATGGTATAAAAACAATTGAAACCAACAGGATGAGTGAGCTTTATAAGCAGGCCTAGAAAAACCTGCTCCAATAAGATCTGGAGCTAACAAGCTCCAGTCACCAAAGTGGGTCTAGAAATGCATGGAAAAAGATGCACAGTATTGACACAGCCTCAACCCCTAAAGAGGAAGTAGCCTCATGCTCATGCATAAGAGACCAGAATGTTAAGACCCTTCAACATGACTGCGTCAGAGACAAATACCATAGTCAAGATGTCTCCCCTTTTGACAAGTTAAGAGATCCCTATACACATATCTCAATGAATAGAAAGGAAAATAGGGTGATGAGAGCAAAGAAGGTTATATATATATATGAGATCAGAGAAACAAGCTTCGGCTAAAATCAGCATAAGCAACTAACTACATCACTATTTAAGCTCCAAAAGATATGCAAGCCAATCACCATTCTCCTAATTATCTAATATTAAACCATTAAGACAAACAACTACACGTCCAAAATGACAGAAATTTTCGTTGCTCATTGATGTACAGTTTACACATACTCCTCAAGGGTAATTCTGACTTAGTCATCATCCTCGTCCTCCTACAGTTGCCAGAACAAACAAAGACAAATCAGTATATACACACACACACACAACTTATAATGACAACTTTCCTGCTTAAACCATATACAGTGTCTAGTCTAGCACTAACCTCCCCACTGTCATCACCATCCTCATCATCCTCATCGTTAACTTCAGATTTTGACTTATCAGACTCTTCATCGTCAGCAGCATTGGTTCCTTCAGCCTATCATTATCATTGGCAAAACAGGTAAGAAAAATTTCCACAATTACTACAACTGCAAAATGACAAAACTGACATCAAGTTCAGAAGGAAAATAATAAATTAAAAAACACACACACACACACACAAATATATATATATATATATATATTTGTGTGTGTGTGTGTGTGTTTTTAATTTATTATTTCCTTCTGAACTTGATGTCAGTTTTGTCATTTTGCAGTTGTAGTAATTGTGGAAATTTTTCTTACCTGTTTGCCAATGATAATGATAGGCTGAAGGAACCAATGCTGCTGACGATGAAGAGTCTGATAGTCCAATTCTGAAGTTAACGATGAGGATGATGAGGATGGTGATGACAGTGGGGAGGTTAGTGCTAGACTAGACACTGTATATGGTTTAAGCAGGAAAGTTGTCATTATAATTGTGTGTGTGTGTGTATATACTGATTTGTCTTTGTTTGTCTGGCAACTGTAGGAGGACGAGGATGATGACTAAGTCAGAATTACCCTTGAGGAGTATGTGTAAACTGTACATCAATGAGCAACGAAAATTTCTGTCATTTTGGACGTGTAGTTGTTTGTCTTAATGGTTTAATATTAGATAATTAGGAGAATGGTGATTGGCTTGCATATCTTTTGGAGCTTAAATAGTGATGTAGTTAGTTGCTTATGCTGATTTTAGCCGAAGCTTGTTTCTCTGATCTCATATATATATATAACCTTCTTTGCTCTCATCACCCTATTTTCCCTTTCTATTCATTGAGATATGTGTATAGGGATCTCTTAACTTGTCAAAAGGGGAGACATCTTGACTATGGTATTTGTCTGACGCAGTCATGTTGAAGGGTCTTAACATTCTGGTCTCTTATGCATGAGCATGAGGCTACTTCCTCTTTAGGGGTTGAGGCTGTGTCAATACTGTGCATCTTTTCCATGCATTTCTAGACCCACTTTGGTGACTGGAGCTTGTTAGCTCCAGATCTTATTGGAGCAGGTTTTTCTAGGCCTGCTTATAAAGCTCACTCATCCTGTTGGTTTCAATTGGTTTTATACCATAATGTCTGCATAATTATGCAATGGTATCTTGTATTTTGGAGTCTTCTGTGCAATATGATTTTATTTTCTCTAGTGCACAAGTACTAGTTCTTTATCCAATCTCAAGAGGTAGTAGAAATGAAGATGACTCTGGGTTGTTTAGGGATTCATCCTGGTTGTAGCATTTTAATGGTGACGTGAGCCTGATGCTGCCATATGCCCATGCTAGTAAGCAGATATTTTGTAAACAAATGTTGCTATATCCAAGTTTTAAACTCGTGAGATGACGTATTGGATGGATGTTTTTGTGTGGTCTAAATGTGCTTTGATCGGTGGTCAATTGATCAATCCTGAATTGCATGTTTTCGAGTGCCAAATGCCATGCTTGCTTGCTGTAGAAGATAACTGGTAATTTTTTTTTCTTCCTTATTAATTCTGGTAGTTTCCCCTTAAGAGATTCCACAATTTTTTTCCTTATTAATTCTGTTAGTTTCCCCTAAGAGATTCCACAATCCACCTTGTGATCACTTCCTAACATTTTTTTTTACCAGTTCATAGAGATCCCGTTTGTCATCTGAGGTGAGGTGGTGGGCAGTCTGCTGACGGTTTCCGCATGGATTGTTGGGTTATAAAAGCAAATCCGTAATAGGTTTCCGCGTGGAATTTTTTCGTACATTTATGTCAGGTTTTGTAGGAATCTCAACTCAATTCGGGAACGTTTGGAAGAGCAGGATTGGTTTGCCTATGTCCATAGGACTTGTATGAGTCTCATTATGCATAGCCCGCATAGATTAGATAGGACTAGTATGAGTAGAGTTACATGCTGAGGAATGCTAGTCCTCAGTTCGAGTAATTTCTAAAATTTTTCTCAAAGGTTAATGATGAGGTTTCTGATTAATATTGATACAAATTGTAGCTGAAGTGGATTTCCTGGTAGAGGCTTTTAGAAGCTATAGATGCAAAAACTGTCTGGAGGAGAGTTGGGTAGCGTGTTTCTCTCGTGAATTGTTGTATTCATTGCTGGGACATCGTTGACAACATCGTCCCTTGGAAGTACCAAACTTGGGATTTAATCCTACATAGGGATGAGCTATTTTTAAATTTCAAAAATTCGTGTTAAATTTAGGCAATTTATTTTATGAAATAAGTTAAAATTTAAAAAATATTTTTTAAAAAGTGATTGCCTATGTATTTAAGAAAATTAATTGGTCAAAAAAATTTTCATTATTGATAATAATTATATTTAATTATTTTATAGGTAATTGAAAAAAGTTTCGTTATTTATTTGAGCAATATAAACGATTATTTTTTAAAATATATATTTTAATTTTTTATTTTTCGTGGAATAAGCGAGGTTTTTTCGCTCGGCCTCAATTTTTTTTTTTCCACTTTTGTTTCGCTCTTTAAGTTAGTATCCCTGCTAATGAAAAGGGGAGAGAATGCCCATACAAACGAGAACGACGTGTGAAATGCCTTTAGCACAACTCATCCCGGGATCGGGCAAAAGAGAGGTGGAAAGGATCCATTCGTGTCTTTTCTGCAATGTATGTACAAACCCACACACAATATACAAACATAGGCACGCCACACGCAACAGAAAGTTTGAAAAGAATGAATCCAACGTTTGTCAATAATATAACAAATATCTCCAAGACGATCGGAATCCGTGTTGACCAAAGTCGCGTATTAAGAGCTTCGACTGTCATGTTCTGCAGCTCGGAGCACCTCTTTGGCCATGAAGAGAATGATTTTGCCGTGTCCTGCATCTCCGCAGATTTTAAGCTTATGCCCTGCAGAGGATGATTAGAATCATGAGCTAGCATTTTGGCGGAAGAAGAAAGGAAAAGTAACCAAAGCTAAACAAGAATGGAAGTATAACATGTGCGTTGTTACCCGTAGCTTGCTCAAGTTCTCCTGCAGCTTGTTCTCCGCCATTTGGCTGCTCCTGTCATTTCCTGCACGTTGAACAGATTCAACGATGGGCATGTTTGGATCAACTTTGGGAAAATGCCCTTGAAAAAATGCAAATACTTTTGGATTAAAAGGGATTTTTGAAATGCAAATAATGTTTAATCGTTACCAAACACTATTTTCATTTGGCCAAATGGACTTTAAAACCTCCAACCCCATTTCAAATGTTGAATCAAAACATGCATCATGCTCTTTGATAAGAAAGGATGTAAACTGCAGGAAAGAAGCCACACAAGTCCCCAGCAACACATGGGTTACTGAACACATGCCTTACTGAACGTAACGTTCTCCAAAAAGAATGTTTTGAGGCAATCAAGGGCTCTCCTCGTAAACATATTAAAGATATGCGGTTCCTAATCCGGCATCAATATTGGGTCCCAAAGATAAAAAAAATTCTTCCTTCTTTACCCAAAGGCTTGGAAGTTTTGTTCAGTCGTTTGAATTCATCGCAGGAATCCCTTATCCTTTATTAGACACTCACAATTT
The DNA here is from genome assembly GCA_019149425.1 of Psidium friedrichsthalianum. Classification (NCBI taxonomy): domain Eukaryota; kingdom Viridiplantae; phylum Streptophyta; class Magnoliopsida; order Myrtales; family Myrtaceae; genus Psidium; species Psidium friedrichsthalianum. The sequence continues at coordinate 14,344 of JAGVVM010006682.1, forward strand.
TTATTCTTCTAGGATAAAGAAGAATCACCATCCCTATGATCCTTGTTGTGATATGGAGACAGCAAGCTCAAAGCTACAATCCAAGTACTAATCAATAACTTGACGCCATTAGGTTCTTGTCCATTGAATCCCCTCTCCTCGATGACATGCTAGATACTTGAATTCTCCGAAACACGTAGAAGGCTGTACCTCCTAGACTATTATCGTCAGAGCGGATTCGTGATTTGATAGGCCAGACTACCCTTTTCCAGTTCGGCAAATGGTGGACAAAAGGGTAACCGAAAGAAACATAAATCTTTGCCTTTTGAAGGCACGTGGCAGTAATATACTTACGCTAGAAGCAGCGAACCCGTATTTCCTCTTGATCTGATCGACCGAACCAATCTTTTCATCCTGTTGCTCTTCTTTTGTGGAATTCTTCTCGTTCTTGATCTTTACATGCTTGAGTTTTCCTGTCAACAGAATTTTTAAATTGAGAACATCATCCAATGCAAATCTTCTCCTCATTTATATCTTATAGTTCATTTGTGACAAGGCCGGAAAATGCCATGCTTCATATTATTAAATCCCTCTGCAACATTGTCTGCACGCTTGTTTGTTTGGTGTTGCATATCGTATAGGTTGCATTTTCAGTCACAAATACATAGAAAAACCACGTCGCATGCATATGAATCATAGTTCGTATTGTTGCTCCTACTTATTCCACATTAATTGCCAAGGAAGGTAGTATCATGGGTTCTGAAGCAAGGCATCCCCCTCATTTTAATGCTCCTGCGAGGGAAAGGCGAAAACAAAAGCTATTTCTAGTAGCAGATGCTAAATCTTTTCCTTTCTGATAGAAATGTGGACAAGGGTGGGTGTATCCTGTAATCTACCGCTGGAATACTTCACAAAGATTATTAGCATAAACACAAGATCATCTCCAGAAATGTCAACCCCATCGGATACCGACATCTGTAGCAATTCCTAGAAAACTGATGATCCTAGCGAACACTCTTAGCACCACTTACCTATATCATTTGGCTCGTAAACATCTCATATGATAAAGGTTCGCTGGTCCTTATTCCTCCATTAATCATTCTCTTCGTTGTGAGACTTCTTTCCACATTCAATTAAATGTTCTTGTTCTAGTGTGCATGCATCTAGAACGTAAATGGATAATTGCATGATAACCTAGCACAAAATTTACGACTATGATAATGCACGGCAGATGATGGTATATGGCAACTGTGAGTATATGATCAGCACTACAGCTGATACTAGAAAAAGAAAAGAGACTTTGCCAGGGTGTTCACATTCCATTTTGACCCAGTCAAAAAAAGTTTGATCTTCTCCCACATCAGTCCACGCAAGGCAAGGCAAGGGTAGACTGTCAATCTGGATGAGGAGAATTAATGAAGAAAGTAGAACACAGTGAGACTATCTTTACTTTTCCTTTCTTCTTTTGTTTTCTTCCCTAAAAATGAGATTATGTTCAATTTTGGAAAAAATGTGTCTGCATAATGACAAAATATTCATCTATCACCAGTAACTTTCTATTATTTTTGGGTAAACTTTGCCAATACTATTCATGTTACTTTTAAAGAGGGAAGATCTGCAAGTAGCAGCTAATACTCTTACAGGAAAATCAATTTATCTTACTCACCTTTAAAGCTCTGAAATTTGTTTGCCAAGACTTTTTTGTTGAGACCTCAAAACAATTCTGTCCTTGAGGTTTTTCCTCGCTGTCATCGATGTCAATATCATCATCCACATAGTAAAGAAATTTTCAGTCAGTCAAATTTAAAGTTCACTATGAATAGTATAAACAGTAAACACACTTATTGGGGGTGTAAACGTGCACAAATGCGGGTAAGTTTTACTGCAAACCCCTGTTCTCAGCCATACCTAGATTCAAGTCATCGTCATCTTCGTCCCCAGGGGAATTCTCTCTTTTCTCAATCACGGTGCTGCTATCATCCATGTCCACAATATTACTCGGGAAATTAGCAGTTGAAAAGACAGTGGAGAGTTCTTCAATACTTGCTCTGGGATCTTCTTTATACATATCGGGTGCGTGCTTTTCTCTATTAACTTTTGCGTCTTTAAACACTGAGCTGAACAGTCCCTGATTGTGCAAAATAACATTGTTACAAACAAGTGTCTAATATATAATCTACTCGACAAAAACTCCAACCTAATACTACCTTGGGCTTCTCCTTCTGAACGGCATGCCCAGGAGCAAGGCCCTCTGCTGAATGAACCAGGTCTTTTTGGTAGACTTGGCTGAGAGACCCCAACAGCCTATGAAGAAGAAGAAAAACAACGCAAATTAACATTAACCATTCTACCAAGAGTTACGGCAGAAGTACATGTTCTCTTTCGCTTTTATAGAGTTATAGAAAACATAACCATACAATCAATTCCTTGTCTAAGAATAATCGAAAACATATCATATTGAGCAAAGGAAGCATGAAATATAGACAAGCATGCAGACGTGCACGTGTGTGATGGACT
>JAGVVM010006683.1:0-18710 GCA_019149425.1 Psidium friedrichsthalianum
TTGCCTTTTGCCATATAAGTGAAATATGGTGAATAATCAGTAACCATCTAATCATAATCCCATCCTCTATTTGTGACAATAAACACATCTTCACCAATTCTGATTTCACAGAGTGATTGAGGCTTATATAATGCAGGACCAAAATTTCCCTTTGAGTATTTCGATTTTGTCAGCATTCGAGACGTTTCAGACGTTCATATTCTAGCTCTTGAAAACCCTTCAGCTAGTGGCAGATACTGTCTGGTAGGAGAAATCATTCACCATCGCGATGTCTTGAAGCTCCTGCGCAAACTTTGCCCGGCATTGGCCATCCCCGAAAGGTTAGTCCTAATTTTTCTTCCACTTCACAAGAAAAGTTCATTCGATCCTATGAGCAACACAAGAATAGGTCATATTTCATTCTCATTGACTCAGCCGACATGCCCGAATCATTTGGACTGTGTACAGATGTGAAGACGACGGACCTCTTGGGTCGGCTCATTGGGTATCAAGGGAAAAAGTGGAAGGTTTGGCCCTTGGCGTGACGTTCACTCCTTTGGAGGTCAGCCTACGAGATACTATCGAAAGCCTCGTGGAGAAAGGCTTCCCCTTGGTTTGAGCTTGTGGGAAGGGAAACGCTACATCTGCATCAGTATCTGCTGCTGTGGACTTCAAAGCCATGTAGGTTTCTGATAAACCAATGTACTCCTCCGTTCTTTGATTTTGCCCCATTTGGATAGGATACAATGTATCACTCACTTCTTGATTGAAGTTTGCCACCTCTAAACTTGAAACCGACGTTTGTTAAACATTGTGTTGTCGAACCAATGCTTTCCAAGACTTAGTCATTTCTGTTTCTAGCTCAATTTCAAAGGGAAAAATACCGAAAAAGTGATAAACCTATTATAATTGTGCCAATTCAGTCATAAATCGTTTTGTTTGGCCAATTGAGTCCTAAACCTTTTGTATTTGTATCAATTCAGTCGTAAATTTTTTTTTTTTTTCAGTTCAATCCTAAACCATTTCCATTTATGCTAATTCAGTCCATCTTACGTATGATTTCAATAACGGTGTACGTGTCGGAAACAGATGGTTTATGATTGAATTTGTCAAAAAAAAATCAAAGACTAAAATTGCACAATTACAATAGTTTTTTTTTTTTTTGGGTAATTTTCCATTAGAATGTCCAATCTAAACCTTTAGCTGATTAGGGAAAGGAGACCTTTGAAGGTCTGAATTTCCACAAGCAGATTAGGCAATGTCGGACTTAGATTATTAGAAATTATATTTTGAGATTAATGGACTATAGTACGCTATATGTGGGTTATGGAAATGGGGAGCTTACACCTTTTGATTGCCTTTCAATAATCTGTCCTTTCTTTTGGTTGAAATGATGTACCTAAACACTTAATATATATAAAAGTAAGTATTTTTTAATTTGCTGAATGATGTTACTATTTACATACCTCCTATTATTGAACGTTATGAGGCCATATCCTTTAGGCATGACGACCCTTGTATGCACTTGTATATTGGCCTTGCTCCTTTTGTACTAGTCTTCCGCGTGCACCTTATCATTATATGTAATAACAGATTAAAATAGATTGCGTAATTAATAAGTAGGTGGACGTCACAAGACCACATGAATATAACGAGCATATGTAATCTGTTATCAAGCGACGTGGGACAATACTTTAACATCCCATCACAATTGCAAGATGAATTACAAGCGGCACGTGAAATTTTGACTACATGGGGGTGGATGCATATTCAAAAATGATAGCATCAGCTCAGATACCTTTTTAGACTATCTAACTCAAAAACTTAAAGTTATAAGTGGAGGGAGATGATACTATGTTAGAATATCTAATCCAAAAACTCATAAATATTAGGAGCATATAGAATCCGTTAGCAAACGACATGAAAATAATACTTCAACAAACCCATGGAGTATAGCCATATCATCTTTCGATGGACGGCCACAATTGTTTTCGGGTCGGTGTTCGAAGATGATGAGCTCCCCTGATGGTCGGACCTACGCACCACAAAGAGAATGTCCTCGTGGGTTTTTCCTAAGGGGACTCATCCTATTATTGAGTCAGACATAAGTGAGATAAAAGAGAAAAACAAAATATGATAATGCATGAATTGGGCTTATCCGTGAAGTTTCGGGCCTCGAATAAAATATGGGGCCAATCAATTTTTATTCACGTTGGTACGCATAGAAACTCGCATCATTCAATGTGATACTTAAGTTTGTCAATCCATGCGATTATACTATTAGGCTACGTTTAGTCGTCTGAATTTTTAATCAAGATAGGATTGGATAGGATGAGATAAAAAAAAATCTAAGAATTTTACCATAGCCTATCTATGGTTTGGTGAACTACACTTATAAAGTCAAATAAGTAGAGATAAGGTGCAGCTGAAATCGACACTGTTTTGCCATGACATCGGAATACTTTAGAAATTATTTAGTGATGAGTTCTAATGAGTGAATTATTGTTAAGCAGAGATTTATGCCATCTAAATCTGGATACGATATCGTTCGAAAAGAAAACTTGCATGCCCATTGTTGAGTTTTGTGCCAACAAGAAGTCTATAACATGTCAACGTAAGATGACAACTTATAAAGCTGTGCATGTATGGATACATGTAACTTTATTTGTATTTTTGTTTATAATGTATTTGGTGGTGCTGTCCATGAAGTGTGCGAATTATTGAAAAGAAAAGGAATTTCTTGTAAGTTTTTCAAAAGTAACAGTAAATTCATAAACAGTGCAATAAACAACTCATTTTCAAACATGATATTTGATTGAGATATTATCCACAAATAGGGTTGAGCAACGATCCACGTTGAACTCGGGAATTGACAGGTAACAGCCTGTTCGGTCCAATCAAAGCCTGATTCCTAAGAGGATCGAGTAGATTTCATTGGTTCAAAACGTGGGAGCAGATTAGGTTCGAATTCCAAACCCAAGAATTCTACTTAAAAACCTAATTGACCATGTCGGTTCTCTGGTAAAATAGGCCCTAAACGGGTCTATACATATCTTACCAAATTACTTTAAACTCAAATTAAAAACACAATCCACACTCACACATATTCTCAACTCAATGACTTACCTCTGCAATTTCAGCTGTGAAAATGGGTATTGCAACTTTTACAGGTATTTGGCAAATAACTCAAACTTTTATGACATTTGGCTTAGGTTTGTAGTAATGTTGATAAAATTACCAAAAAAATTCTATACCCATTATATTTTTATCAATTTAGTCCTTAACATTTTTGTGTTTTATCAATTAAGTCCAGCCGGCCAATTTTGGCCAAAAATCATTGATCCATGACATCCATCCTTCATGGCACCATTGCACTAACCTAGATTTAAAAAATTAAATTAAATTTTTTACTTATTTTTTATTTTATTTTTTCTCTTTTTCATTTTTTTTTATTGTAGTCAACGAGGCTCGCGAGGCCCTCACCTAGCAATGCCTTTGCCTAGCCCTCATTGGCCACAATTAAAAAAGGAGTAAAGAAGGAAAAGAATAAAACAATAATGAAAAAAATATTAAAAATTCTCCATGCCAACATCGGTCGTGTCATATAAGACAATCGGTATTCACGTCAGTAATTTCTAGGTAAAATTGACCAGATAGACTCAATTAATTAAATGTGAAAATATTTAGGATTTTATTGGGATAATTAAAAGGTTATGACTAAATTGACATAAGTGAAATAAATTTAGGAATTTTTTGTGATTTTTCTTAGTTGTCTGAAGGAAGGTTTTACCACCTGTCTGCTTCTTGCTCCTGGGTGAGGTTTGGCCTAATTGGCCCAACATACTTTTACAAGCACAAGGTTTGGGATTTTAATAGGGACGGGCCCAGGATGGGAGGAATTTGCTCTTTTTTTTTTTTTAAATAGAGATGGAAGCTTTGAAAGACTTCTAATTCTAGGTAAGCAACAAGGGACAATTGTTTTCCATCCCCATATTGTTCCACATTGACTAATTTGTGAAGGTTGGAGCTTGTTTGGCTCGGTAAAATGAACCCATAAGGCTCTTCTTAAATCAACAAAAAAAAAAAATTGTCAAACAATAGTGGTATTTGTTGTTTTTCAAGAAAAATAAAAATTAATTCTGATACGTTCCCGCAAGTCCCATTGTGACATTATTAGATTTCATTAAGATAAAAGTTCACAAACTTGTCCTCTATTTACAACTAAATTGGAAGGTGTTCAGTTTTCGAAATTTGGATTTGCGCAAACGTCTGCTACAAGACATTCTCTTGGGCTATGTTAATCTATTATAGTAAGCTTACAACATTGCCGGTTAGAGGAAGACGAGATAACGGTGCCGTTACGGAAGCTTTTCTCTCTCCTTCTTCTTCTCTCTGTTCGATCGTTTTCGTCTTCCACCTCTCTTCTTGATCTGCAACTTGAGACCTCCCACAGCCACTGCCCTACTCTCTCTCTCTCTCCGACACGTTCGCCATCGTGGTGCTTGGTGGGAGGCGGTGGCCGACGTGGCTGCGAGAGAGTGCGAAGACGAGCGGACCAGATAGTTGCAGTATGGCCAAAAAAATGAAGAAACTGAGACGGAGTAAAGGCAAAACAGAGGCGGAGGAGGGAGACAATATTTAAAAAAACAGAAGAAGTATTTCCGATTGATGTGTGGAATTGTGATGAGCTCTGCAGAGGAATAACAAAGAACACCAACCAGTGAACTACACCTGCGGAGCAGCAGCCAACGGCGGCCGCCCCGCCGGAAGCTAATTTGAGCCATATCAAGAATGAGAGCGTGTATTTTAGCGATACATACACGGACAAGTACCCGAATGATCTCATCTTGCAGCTAATCGATTTCTACATGACAACGGAATTTAAATTAGGAGCTAACCATGAGGCTCATCGTCCACCTGAGAGATGAGATTCTGCGACAGAAGAAGATGAGTGCGTGAATGCGTTGTACATGGAGGACGGATAAGACATGGCTACATCATCAAAACCTTCGCGATGAGCGCACGTTAGCCCGCCGGAGGAAAGACCAACAGACGACAATTCCGGCATCGGTAGATCACCCTCCAAGAACTGCAAAACTTGACGCATGCTCGGCCTCATCGACGGGTCGGAGTGGGAACACGTCAACCCGAGTTTCAGCACCAACTCCATCTCTTCTTCCACAAACTCCGCCCCCAAGTTCGGATCTCTTGCCTCGAGAATGGCACCTCGGTCCCAGTGAGAAAATACCCAGTCCACTAGTATTACGTCCTCCCCGCCCCGAAGCTCTATCGGCCTTCTCCCGCAGGCGACCTCAAGCAAAAACGCGCCGAAGGCATACACGTCAGTGCTCCTAGTGGCCTTGCCGGTTCGCGTGTGCTCGGGGGCGAGATAACCGAGCGTTCCTACCACATGAGTCGTTTGAGGGTCGGATCCATGGTCGTATAGTCTCGCAAGCCCAAAATCTCCAAGTCTCCCGTTTAAGTCAGCATCCAGCAAGATGTTACTTGCCTTTATATCCCTGTGGATCACCACTTGCTCCCACCCTTCGTGCAGATAGAGCAGCCCTGATGCCACTCCTTTGATCACCCTGAATCTTTGGTTCCATTTGAGGGTGACCTTTGGTTGGTTATAGAGGTACTTGTCCAAGCTCCCATTGGGCATGTACTCGTAAACCAAGAGCAACTCCCCTTTCCGGCGGCAGTAACCGAGGAGCGACACTATGTTGCGGTGACGGAGCCGACCGATGCTGATGATCTCCGCTACGAATTCTCTCATGCCCTGTCTTGATTCATGGGAAATCCTCTTCACCGCGATCTCTATCTTCGATGTGGGTAAGATCCCTCTATAGACCCGACCGAAGCCACCCGTCCCTAATAGCTCTTGCTCCCGGAATCCTTTTGTTGCGATATAAAGATCCTTGTACTTGAACCTGTGCGGGCCGTATTCCCTCTCCCAATCTTCGAGGACCTCGGCGAATTTCCTTTTCCTTCTTATCACATAAACTAAGCTCAAGATCAGCATCGATACAACGGAAAGGACAATCAGTGGTAGCCCTATAGTCAGTACTTTCGACGTCTTCTTCTTACCAATCCGAGGAAGCTTAGGAAGTTGGAAGAGGGCAAGTGCCTGAGCCTCTCCATTTACCCTGAAGCTCCAGCCCAGAACATAGTGAGAAGTTGGGACTGAACCGGTTGATGATGAGAAGCCGACATACATTCTCTGGTTGATGATCGACGAGAGGTCCTGCCTAAGAGAGAGAAGGGGAGCCTTCGGTTTTTGCACCACATTGGCCGGAGCCAATGTGACATCGATCCGCGTTTCAGTTGCATTGTAGTCCACCCAAACTTGCATTGCTTTGCCGCTGATTAGAGTCAAGTTCTTGAACTCCCCACCATCTGCATAATACCCCGCGGGAGTTGAGTTTGCTGATCTCAACCTGTTCAAGTCGATTCCGACATGATTGTTGTTAATGTCCTGAAACTCGCTGCTCTGGATCGTGTCGAGTTCCACCCCAAACACATGATTGGTGTCGTTGCCGTTGTCGGTTTCGTTGAACATGCCGAGGTAGTGGCTCGCGAGGGACCCGGGGAGGCCTCTCTGGGGTGCGACCACGAAGACAATCCCATGGCCGCTCAGAGTCGCGTACTGAGATTGAATCGCGAAGACGAATGCTGTGGAGAAGGAGAAAACGGAGCCGTTCGGTGAGTTCTTGAACTGGACTGGTTCGGATGGAAGGCATGGCCCGTCTGCTGTGTGGTGTCGTTGGTCAACTTCAGGAGGCCATTGGAGGTGACCCCAGCAATCCCATCAAGGCTCAGATTGGTCGATCGGAAACGGCTGTACACAAAACTGGTATCTTGCGCGTAAGCCAAAACTGGTAGCAGAGAGAGCACAGCAAGAATCTTGAATAACATGGCTCGAACTCAAAATCTGCTTAGAAATTTAGCTGAAGATGGATGCGATGCAATCACAAGGGCTATAAAAGGCCAGAAGAATCTTTATCTTACAACGTCAAAGGAATGGTGTACAAATTTCAAAAAGTTCTACTCCACGTGATTCCTATGAATGATGGATGTCTTGGACCTTCAATGGACGACTCCAAGAGTGTCCTGTTTATAAGGCAAATAGGACTCAAGGTGAGAAAGAGAGATCTTCGATTTCATACTGCATTTGCGGTCGCGATGACTCCGAATAAACAAATCCGCCGGATGCGGCCGAGTAGCTCGCAATCTGACTGCTTTGGACATTGCAAGAAGTAATAGACTTTCTGTGAAAATTAACTGCGGGGGAGAGGGATTGGAGGAAGGTGGGTGTCATAGAATCGAGGGCCTGTCAATTTCCTTGCCCTAATAAAACAAACATGTGATCGTGCCCCTTGCAAGACGGGTCATGGCATGGTCCCTGATAGCTCGGGAGGAAGAAGTTTCTGCACAAAGCTTTTGGTGCTTTAGGCATGGTAACACTCCAAAAAAAAATATTTCTGTTCCTAAAGTGTTCCGAAAACTTTTTGAGAATAAAAATACGTATGGTTAAAAGTGTTCCTTAAAAGTGTTCCGAACACTTTTAACAAATAGAAACACTTTTGGAGCAAAAACAAAAAACAAAAAAAAAATTTGCTTTTGTATTTTCGGAACACGTTTTAGAAACACATTTGGAACATTTTTTAGAAACAATTGGGAACACTTTCTGAAAGTAATTAAAAATAAAAAATTAAAGGATAAAAATAAAAAAAAACAAAAAATAAAATAATTAAAATCAAAATAATTAAAAATGAAAGAAATTAATTAAAAAATAAAAATAATTTTTCAAAAAATAAAATAAAAATAATTAACAATGGAAATAATAAAAATAAAAAATAAAAAATAATTAAAATAAAATAATTAGATTAATTAATTAAAAATAAATAAATAATTAATAAAAATAATTTTTTCATAAAATAAATAATTAAAAATAAAATATCAATAATAAAAATAATTAAAGAAAGAAATTTAAAAATAAAATAATTAAAAATAAAAAAATATTTGAAATAATAAAAATTAATTTTGAAATTGAATCATTTTGCAAAGGGTATTTTTTTACCACATGGTATTTATGTCAAAGTTGCATCCAAATGCACTTTTTAATTACAATTTACAAAATAGTATTTGTATTCAATTATGAAACTATATTTTTATCTACTTGGGAACATTTATGTATGACTCATAATTGTAATTTTTCCTATCTGTGGATGACATATTTCATGTTCTCATTGCTAAATTCCAATTCGCCTTCTCTTTCATTTTTTTTTTTAGTTGATCTCATCTATATTGAAAAAATTAGGAACATAATTAAATGGAAAAATTAGAAACATAATTTTTTTGTAGTTATCATGTGCGTTTTTGTTCCTTTTTTGTTCCGAGAACATAAACTTTGTGTAGTTACCAAATGCGTTTATGTTCCCAGAAATCGTTGCTAGGAACAGAAACAGAAAAAGAATGTTTCTGTTCCAAAAGTTATTTTGGGAACAGAAATATTACCATACAAGTTTTAGTGGTCCATAATGAATGGCTACCTCATATATGGTCTTCTCCATATGCCTGCCATGAAAATTTCTTGAATACACGTAACAAAGGAAAAATTGGCTTCTTAGGTCCATGAATACTCAAGCTATCTTCAGACCGTGGGAAACAAATCAAGCAACAGATTAGATTGCGTATGGTAACGATTCTGATCCCAAAAACTAATTCTGATTAAAATGACTTTTTTCTTATTTTGTTCTTAGATGAGTTTTTGAGAATCAGAACGCATTTGATAACTGTATAAGATTTTTGTTCCTGGAACAGAGACGCATTTGATAACTATGTAAATTTCTAATTTTGTTCCCAATTTTTATCATTTAAGTCAAATAATTACGTAATTACTTTTTGGTTTTAGGAAATGAAATCTCATTCTTATTTCATCAAAAACTTAAGAAAAAAAATTGTCCTTACTCATGACCTAACAAAAAATATCGATGTTGCACTCACACTAGTTATTTTTGTCTTTTTCCAAAATTTTCTAAAACTAGACTAAGCCTAAAGTATATAAATCTAGGCTAATCACAACCAATAATATCAAGTAAGGGCTTAGAGAATGTGGTTCGGGTTTAATTTGAAAGGTGTTTATGAGTTTCCTAAAAAAGAACAAAATCTATGAAATCTAGGGAATCTAGATCCAAATTAATGAAAAGAGGGGGGGGGGGGGGGAGATCAAACTAGCCTAATCTAAGCTACTTCTATTTTTAAGGATTTTTCTAAAATTTCTCTGATTTTTTAGAATTTTTAGAATTTTTTCGATTTTTTATTTATTTTTATTATCTTTTTTTAAATGAGACCTTATTCTATTTTAGGTCAAGAGAAAAGTGATAAGAGAACTGAAAGAGAAAAATTAAGAGATGTGGTACTTCATTCTGTTTTATGATTCTTAAAAGTGATTCTTTTTTAGAACCAACTTTTTTTGTTCTTGTTTTTTCTCCAAAATTGTTCTCAGGATCAGAATCAGAATTATTTACATTACCAAACAAGATTCTGATCTTTTTTTTTTCTAGGGAACAGAATCACAAAACTAAAATAGTTACCATGCGCAATCTAGATAGCATAGGAAAACTCTCTCCTTGGAATGGTTTCCTAGTCTGCCCCGCCCTTTATGTGAAATTTTATGTCTAAGTCTAGAAACCTATGTTATCCTCATGATTGAAAGTCCTTTTGGCGACAAAACAATAAAATAATATGTCCCTTCGAATTACGGGATGGATCGCCATCCCGATTAATCCCAACCCAAATCCCTAATCAGACTTGGCTATTTTCGCCAAAAATAGAGGAAGGATCACTTGTCATTATTATTCTTTGAAATTTGTCAAAGCTCGATTTTAGGTGGCTGAAGTTGCTTCCTTCGTTCTTATCATTTGCATTTTTGCCTTTTGAAACCGGTCGTCCTTCAACATTTATAATCGGGGAAATTTCAATTAAGTGTTTGAAATGCCCTCATTTTCTTAAATAAAGGTCTGAAGTGTTTCCCTTGTTTCAAACAAGGGCCTGAAATGTTATGCTCGTTTTTAAAAAGGGCTTCACCTGGTCAGTCGGTCCGCTAAATATTCCAGCTAGTCAGGGGTAGCTTTCATCAAAATACAATTTCAATACAATTTTAAGTTAAATTAAATTTAAAAAAAAAATTGAGGAAACACAAGCGAAGAGTTGCCCTCTCGCCTGTGGTTGCTATTGGGGTCGCTAGTGCCTCGATGGGGGCTAGCGACCCTGCCCACTAGTGGCGAGGGCTAACAGACCCTTGCCAAAGTTGTGAGACGAGGGCTAGCGACCCTTGGCCTAACTAGCTAATGAAGATGAGGAGTACATGACTTGCTTAATTTCTTTGAAAGGGAAGATGAACTTGTGGCAATCATTGAAGAGAACCCTAATTCTAGGAAAAGTAACGGTGATGGTTGAGTTTTGTAAATTGGACTGTATCGTCTGTCCTTAGTCTGTGTGTGTGTGTGTGTGTGAGAGAGAGAGAGGGCGGGGGATTGGAAAAGTCAAACTAAAATGGGTCAACTCAATCAAAGTGTATTCAAAGAAACGAAAATAATCGCAATTCCAATTGAATAGTCTTCATCTTCACTTTTGTGGACCCAAGCGTAGAAAAACTTCACTTTTGTGGACCCAAGCGTAGAGAAGCGTCACATGCCTATGTTCCCTTTGAAAAGTAATAGCGTACGTGATAACTATTTTATTTTTTATTCGAAATATAGGCATGTGTTCAAGAAAAGTGTCACATGCCTATCTTTTATTTTTAAATTTTTTATCTGAATTTTTTATTTCTCTAAAAAATCTGATTTTTTATTTTATTTTTTCTATTCTTATATTTTTTTTTTCTAAGACCAATGAGGGCCACTTGACTATTGCCGACAATTGGGTGAGGGCTGCAAGGCCCTCGTTGGTGTAGGACGAGGGTCATGGCCGACGTGGGTTGGGGCCTTGCCCAGTAACCCTCGCCAGGTTTGGAAAAAAGTCGTGAAGTCCTCGTCGGCAGCAGACAAGGGTCGCGGCTTGAGCCCAAGCAGCTACTAGGCGAGGGCAAAGACCCTCATCGGTCTTAGAAGGAAAGTAAGAAAATAAGAAAAAGTCATATTTTTTAAAATAAAGAAAAAAAAACTAAAAGAAAGGTTATATGACTCTAAAATGGGTTGTTTTAAGTGTGTTGTAAATGGGTTCACAATGAATCTATTCATAACCCAATTAGTTTGGTCTCTCAGATTGGTTAGGTCCTACCTTGGAATCGAGAACCGGATTGAAGGGACCAGTTCCCAACTTTAGGACCTATGGACCGAATTGGAGGTCCCTAGAATGGGATCGGACCAGACTGGATGGTCCAATAGAACTAATTGAGTTCGACTTGTTGAAGATTTTAAACACAACAAATATTGCCCCTGAAATCTTGAGTTTCGAATTCATGGCGAAAGTTGATGAATAATTCTCAAATTGGGTCTCTTCATGGATATGTAAGCTGCTGTGGAAGAGGAAGGGAAGGGGGGAGTCGCGAAGCCCGCAAGTGAAGTTCTGTATTTGGAAGTTTGACCATGCTGAGACTACATCTACCCTAACAGACCAAGTTCAGGGAAAGATTATTATATCTACATTTCTTTTGTGAGCCAGTCCGCAAGCTTATATTTATATAATATTAGGTTTTGTATTTAAAAATTGAAATAAAATGAAAAGATGTCAGTTTGGTAGGCGGTCCATCGGTCCGGTTTCCCCCTGTAAATGGGAATTGCACCACACGGTCACTGGTTCCACTTCTAGGAACCAAGAACCGATTTGGACAGTTTCGGTCTAGTCGGTCCATTCTGCTCATGTCTAGTTTTTTTTTTTCCTTTGGCTGGATTCTTAGAGCTAGTTATTAAATGAGTTTTGGATCCATTTTGCTAGGTCCAGATGGGAGAGCCTAACGAGATCTTGTCCATGGTCGCATTCTTGGCCTTCCTGCTGCTTCATATGTCACAGGGCAGGTCATTTGTGTGGATGAGTGCACAGGACAAGGTGGTGTGCGTGACCGGGGGGTCCGGTTACATCGCATCTTGGCTTGTCAAGTCGTTGCTTCAGCTTGGTTACATAGTCAATGCGACTGTACGCAATCCCAGTATGTTTCTAAAACTTCATTTTCATGCTCTGTTCTGTTTGCACTCTTGGACTTTTGAATCCTCTATCAGTCAGTTCATGTTAGGAGCGATATGGGAAGAATAGTACATTGATTTCTTAGTTGAAACATCGTTGAGATGCCTTTTCTAATCAGCCCTTACCCTTTTTGGATTAACTAACGCATGCATCTAAGCATGATAGCGTATTAATTGAACTCTTCTCATCCGTGGATGCCATTGCATTGTAAGTTTGACTGAGTGTTCTTACGATTTTATGCACCAAATCTACTTCCCGTTGCTGGACGTGCGTAAACAGATGATCCGAAGAAGACATGACAATTTCGAACTCTGGAAGGTGCTAAGGAGAGACTGCATTTATTCAAAGCGGATTTGCTGGAAGAAGGGTCCTTCGACTTGGCTGTCGATGGGTGCAAAGCTGTTTTCCATACAGCATCGCCTGTGCTTCTCTCAGCTTCTGATCCCCAGGTGCTTGTATGTTGCAGTCGTCTGTCTGTCGTTCTTCTATGCGTTTTCAGTTGATGGAATATCACTATATTTTACAAAATAGTAGCTTGTTTCCCTTTGTCCCTTTCAGTTAATATTCGAAAGATTAGATTGATCTATTACTTCTTGGATGACTTGACAAAAGAACGTTCTTATGGGATTCCGTTCCTTCAAAATTGTAGGGTGAAATAATTAATCCCGCAGTCGGAGGGACACTAAATGTGCTCAGGTCATGTGTAAAGTTCGATTCTATCAAAAGAGTGGTCATTACATCGTCCTCCGTCGCTGCAGTTGCGTACGCCGTTGGATGATCCCTGACTGGTGGTGTGGTACTTGATGAGACATGGTTCTCTAGCCCGGCAATCTGTGAGGAATCAAAGGTCTGTAAGTGAGCTGTCTGTCTCCCTCGCCTTACTGTTTATTGTTGGCCTATTTGATCAAGTCCTCGACCTTTCTCGCACTCGCCTGCACCCTATTTTTCCAAAATTGGTGCATCACTTGGGAGCTTCTTGTGTATGAGATATAAGGAATCTATGTGTCAATTGTCATGAATAGTTACATTCTCTAGTCCTTTGAAGTTGTTTCTGTGGAATGCCAGACGAGGCAGAGTATCATCGGTGTCGGGTTGGAGTCAACTGAGTCCGTGAGTGGAGCGAGAGTTCTTTCATTGCAGTGATGTGGTTTTGCTTTGTTTGCAGCAATGGTACATACTTGCTAAAACCTTGGCTGTGAAGGAAGCTTGGGATTTCACTGAAGAGAGAGGGATTGACCTAGTCGTGATAAATCTGGGACATGTGATCCGCCCTCTTTTGCAGCCTACTATCAATCTCTCTCAAAGGTCCTACCGAGCCTCATGAAGGGTATTCATTTTGATGTTGATCTATCGTGTCTTTTGCCATGATTGAAATATGATGAATAATTGATAACCATTTAATCATAATCCCATTTCACGTATGTGATAATACACAATCCGCATGTGATAAGTGATTCTCCTAATGCAGAGCGCTTCACCAATTCTGATTTCACAGAGTGATTGAGGCTTTTATAATGCAGGACCTGAATTTCCCTTTGAGTATTTCGATTTTGTTGACATTCGAGACATTGCAGATGTCCATATTCTAGCTCTTGAAAACCCTTCAGCTAGTAGAAGGCACTGTCTTCTCGGAGAAACCATTCACCGCCACGATGTCTTGAAGTTCTTGCGCAAACTTTGTCCTGCAGTGCCCACCCCCGAAAGGGCAGTCCTAATGTTTCTTGAAATTCACAAGATATGTTCTTTCTATCCTGTGAGCAACACGAGAATAGGTCATATTTCATTCTCATTGACTTAGCCTACATGCCTAGATCATTTGGAATGTGTACAGATGTGTAGACGACGGACCTCTTGTGTCTGCTCATTGGGTATCAAGGGAAAAAGGTGGAAGGTTTGGGCACGACGTTCAGTCCTTTGGAGGTCAGCCTACGAGACACCATCGAAAGCCTTGTGGAGAAAGGCTTCTCCTTGGTTTGAGCTTGTGGAAAGGGAAACGCCACATCTGGATCAGTTTCCGCTTGCCGTGGACTTCAAAGCCATGTAATAAGGTTTCTGATAAAGCAATGTACTGGTCTTTTCTTTGATTTTGCCCGTTTGGATAGGATACAATCCATCACTCACTTCTTGATTGAAGTTTGCCACCGCTAAACTTGAAACCCGACGTTTGTTAAACATTATGTTGTCGAACCAATGCTTTGCAATACCTGGTCAATTCTGTTTCTAGCTCAATTTCAAAGGAAAAATTACAAAAAAAGGTCCTAAACTTTTGTAACGAGACCACATAAATATAAAGAGTATATGTGATCCGTTATCAAGCGATGTGAGACAATACTTCAACATCCCATCACGCGTGCAAGAAGCGGCACATGAAATTTTGACCACATGGAGATGGACGCATATTCGAAAGTGATAGCATTAGCATCGATAACATGTTAGACTGTCCAATTCAAAAACTTAAGCTATAAGTGAAGGGAGAAGTTACTGTGTTAGAATATTCAATTCAAAAACTCATAAATATTAAGAGCATATAGAATCCGTTATCAAATGATATGGAACACTACTTCAACAAACCGTTGAGTTTGGCCATATCAGCTTTCGATGGACGGCTCCAATTGTTTTTGGGTCAGTGTTCGAGCTCTGATGGTTGGACCTGCGCACCACAAAGAGAGAATGTCGTCCTGGGCTTTTCCTGAGGAGGACCATCCAATTATTGAGCTAGACACAAGTGAGATAAGTCATAAGAGAGAAAAACAAAATATGATAATGCATGAATTGGGCTTATCCATGAAGTTTCGGGCCTCGAATAAAATATGGGGCCCAATCAATTTTTATCCACGTTGGTCGGCATAGAAACTCGCATCATTCAATGTGATACTTAAGTTTGTCAATTTATGCGATTATATTATTAGTTACGTTTGATCGTCCAGATTTCTAATCATGATAATATTGGATATGATATAATAAGAAATTCAAGAACTTTATCATATCATATTTACTGTTGGTAAATTGCAAATATAAAGTCGGATAAGTAGAGGCAATGTGCAACTGAAACCGACTCTGTTTTGTTGAAACATTCGAATATTTTAGAAATTATCCAGTAATAAGTTCTGATAAGTGAGTTATTATTGAGCAAATGTTTGTGTCATCTATATCTGGGTACGATCGATCGAAAAGAAAACTCGCATGGCCATTGTTGAGGTTTGGGCCATCAAGAAGTCTGTGACATGTCAACGTAAGACGACAACTTATAAGTAGTGCATGCATGGATAGA
The DNA here is from genome assembly GCA_019149425.1 of Psidium friedrichsthalianum. Taxonomy (NCBI): domain Eukaryota; kingdom Viridiplantae; phylum Streptophyta; class Magnoliopsida; order Myrtales; family Myrtaceae; genus Psidium; species Psidium friedrichsthalianum. Next base: position 15,437 of record JAGVVM010006683.1, read on the forward strand.
TGTAACTTTATTTGTATTTTTGTTTATAATGTGTTTGGTGGTGCTGTCCATGAAGTGCGTGAATTATTGAAAAGATAAGGAATTTCTTGTAAGTTTTTTAAAAGTAACAGTACCTCCATAAACAGTGCAATAAACGACTCATTTTCAAACATAATATTTAATTGAGATATTATCCACAAATAGGGTGGAGCAACGATCCACATGAACTCGGGAATTGACAGGTAACAGCCTGTCTCATCCAATCAAACCCCGATTCCTAAGAGCATCGAGGGGATTCATGGGTTCAAAATGTGGGAAGAGATTACGTTCGGATTCCAAACCCAAGAATTCTACTTAAAAACCTAATTGACCATATCGGCTCTCCGGTAAAGTAGGCTCTAAACCGGTCTATAGATATCTTACCAAATCACTTTAACTCAAATTAAAAAAAAACAATGCACGACTCAAATTAAAAAAACGATGCACACTCGCACATATTCTCAACTCAATGACTTACCTCTGCAATTTCAACTGTGAAAGTGGGTATTGCAGCTTTTACAGGTATTTGGCAAACAACTCAAACTTTTATGACATTTGGCTTTAGATTTGTAGTAATGCCGATAAAATCACCCAAAAAAAAAAAAAATTCTAAACCCATTACACTTTTATCAATTCAGTCCTAAACATTTTCGCATTTTACCAATTGAGTTTACTCAACTAATTTTGACAAAAAATTATTGATGTGGATGTCACATATCCTATGTGGCACGACTATACTAACCTGGATAATTTTTTAAATATTTTTTTTATTGTTTTTCTTTTCCATTTTTTTTATTGTAGCCAGCGAGGATGGCCAGGCCCTCACCTAGCAATGCCTGCGCCTAGCCCTCCTTGCCACAGTAAAGAAAGGAGTAAAGAAGGAAAAGAATAAAAAGAAAATTCATGAAAAATTATTAAAAATTCTCCGTGCCAGCGCCGACCATGCTACGTAGGACAGTCGGTGTCCATGTTAGCGATTTTCAAGTAAAATTGTTCAGATGGAATTAATTAATAAAATGTGAAAATATTTAGAACTCAATTGAGATAATTAAAACTTTTATGACTAAAATGGTGTAAGTGCAATAAATTTAGGATTTTTTGGTAATTTTTCTTAGTATCATGAAGGAAGGTTTTATTATCTGTCTGCTGCTTCTTGCTTCTAGGTGAGGTTTGACATATTTGGCTAAACATACTTTTGCAAAAACAAGGTTTAGGATTTTAATAGGGCCGGCCCAGGATGGGAGGAATTTGCTTTTTATATAAGATGCAAGCTTTGAAATCACTTCTAATTCTAAGTAAGGCAACGTGGCGTCAATTGTTTTCCATCTCCATATTTTCCCTACATTGCTAATTTGTAAGGTTGGAGCTTGTTTTGGGTCTGTAAAATGAACCCATAAGGCTCTTCGTAAACAAGTAAAACTAAAATAAAATTATCAACAATAGTGGTAATTGTTGTTTATCAAGAAAATTAAATTTAATTCTTATACGTTTCCGTGCAGGTCTGGCCGTGCCATCATTAGATTTCATTAAGTGATAAAAGTTCACAAATCTTGTCCTCTATTTACCACTAATTTGGAAGGTGTTCAGTTTTTTTCGAAATTTGAACTTTGCAGATGTACGCTCTGCTAAAAGACTTTCTCTTGGAACTATGTTAATCTAATAATGTGCCTTGAGAAGTTAGGGTCTATTTGGTTAATATCGGTTCATTTTTGTTTTTCTGAAGACGGTCAATGGTCATGACACATATTTTAAACAGAAATAAGAAGTAAGAAAAATACTAATCTACTTCTTTATTTTTCAGAAATAGAATAAAAAATTTTTCTGCTGAGAACTTAAATTTTGTGCTAAATAGGATTATTATCAAATAGGCCTTTAACTGGTGTTCCCTTCTTTGCTCATAGGCAGTCAATTCGGGTGGCCACGACCTACTTGCGTCAATGACAGACAGGCCAAGAGACATAATCCATATTACGTAAAAGATCAGATTCATGGCCATCATCGAACTATAAGTAAGCTTTCAACATTAGCCTGGTTAGAGCTTAAAGACATCACGATGACGGTGCCGTTACGTAAGCCCTCTCTCTGCCTCTATCTCTTCTCACTGTATCTTCATTTTCTTCTCTCTTCTGTTTCGGTCCGTTTGCGCCTCTATTTCCATCCTCTCTTCTTGATCTGCAACTTTGAGACCCCGTGCCCATAGCACCTGCCCTACTCTGCTCTCTCTCGTCCCCCCGCCTCCTTCCCCGACTCGACACGTTTGCCCATCGTGGTGCTCTTGGTGTAACGGCGGGGGCCCTGTGGATGGAGTCGATCTTGTAACAGAGGTAGGAGACACTAACATAGTTGCGGTGCGGTCCAAAAAAAAATGAAGAAAACTGAGACGGAGTAGAGGGAAAACTACATCTGGAGGAGGAGAAGGGGGGGGACGGGGGGGAAAAAAAAGAAAGTTACTTCTCATCCTCTTTGGATGTTGCTCGGGAATTGTGATTAGCTAGTGCAGAGGAATGTCGAGAAAGAAAGAACAAACACCCATAAACAGGTGGAAACTACAGCTCCTGCTGGTAGCGCTATACCTGTACATGGACAAGTACCCAAGTTCTCCGAATGACTCTGTAGGAGAGAGGACCTACGTATGTCTAAGAATTTCGCCTATCTGCACCTGATGATCTCATCCATTTTGGGGCAGAGCTAATCGAGTCTACATTCAATTAATAGGAAAAATTTTTTTTTTTAAATTTATGGACTAAAACCATGAGCTCATCGTCCCCTGAGAATGGCGACTTCTGCGACGGAAGTATAGGCGAGTGCGCGATCTATGCCTTTGTCCAAGTTGGATCTTGGACCGGATAAGACATGGCCACATCCAATCAAAACCTCTTCGCGATGGGCGTACCGTTAGCCCCGCCTCCGTAGGAAAAAGAGCTGCCTGACTGGAACGTATATACTTTCACGGTTCCGGCATCGGGTAGATCACAGGGAAAGGACTTTAAGTATGCTTCTCTGGCTATTCTTTTGCTGGGGGTGCTTTTCCTTCCTTGTGACTTCGCTTTCGTTGTCTCTTTCATGACTATGCTCTTAGCGCATTTGCTACGCCGTCTATGATAGCCTCGCTGCGCGTGATTGGTCCGCTTTCTCCTCTCTCGGCTCGTCGCAAGCCTGTATCCAGTCGCCCGATATTATGTTTCTCTGTACCATTCTCTACGTTATCCGGAAGTGCGCGAGAGCACGGGAGCAAGGACGAGGGGGGGGAGGGGGG
>JAGVVM010006684.1:0-12260 GCA_019149425.1 Psidium friedrichsthalianum
CCTCCTGGAGCATGAGCCAGGTCGTCCCTCGGAACTGCCCCCCCCCCCTTCCGTCCCCCCACACTGGGGTCAGGGAATTTAGATTTGAGTTTGGTTGTTATGTGAGTTTTTGAATGGGATTTTTCGCTAAGGCTCCATTTGTTTACGTGAAAAAATAACTTTCAAGATAATATATACATTTTTCGTTTTTCTCCGTTTAGTCACAAAAAGAAACTAGCCAATGGAAAAAATGTTTCAACGGATGGAGAAAACACTTCAAAACATGGGAAATCATTTCCTCTTTTTGAAGAGAGGAAAATTCATTGCTTGTACTCACGGTTGCCACAGTTACACCATCCACTGCATCACTCACCTGCATGTTTTCCTTTAATTAGTTTTAAAGAAGAGAATGTCCTAAATTTTGCATAATAGTTAGTTTATGTATAGTATGGTTTGTCCGGGTATCCGACATATAGTGATTTTGCCTTTTCTCCTTATAGTATTTTTTTACTTTTTTGTTGGTTGATAGGCTCTGTTATCCTAAAGTTGTCACAATTGTTTTGGCCCCCGAAACAAACGGATTCCTAAATCTAAGGGCGTTTGTAGCCGTTTCGGATCAGTTGTATGCCCGGTCAATCTTTGTGAGGATCTCAAAACCTCTCAATCCTCTTTGGAAAATTAAGTTACATTGGGCTTGTTGTGGGGGCGTCGAGGGAAGGTGAGTTATCGGGTTTGGGGCCTATGACCGGGATATGGTTAGGACTTTTGTGGAAATTTTATTGGGTAGGGTTTTTAAAGTTTGGGCCGGGTGGGCCATTCCGGGCTTTGGGCATTCGGCTTAGGAAAAAAATGTTTATTGCTTGTCACGGCAGTGCATTTTTCGCCCGGGTGTCTTGCTAACAGTAGACAGACGCTATTTAAGTAATAGACGGTAACAAGACCACCATGCGAACCATAAGTCACTTAGCAAAAGAAGCCGAACCTTTCTTATGGGAGACTAATGACTATTATACTTGCCTATCTAGCAGGTCGCCATGAAGTTGACTTACCCTAAGTTCTCTTTAGAGTATTTTTTCTTCCTAAGAGAGTGAATACTAAAAGAACTTACATGAAATTCCCTCACCATCGTATCGAAGAGTTTTTTCTCCTTTCTCCCTTGAGAGTTTTAAAGGATCTGCTTAGATCCCCGTCAAACAAACAACTCAAGCGAACTAGATGTAGGCACAATATCTATTTGCTGTCCCACGAAGTGCAGTCTCCGCATAGCTTGTGAAGCTTTACCAGGTTCGACCCGTGCGAGCGACGTACCACAGGTCCACAGGCACAAAGGCACACAACACTCCACCGGATAGGGTTCAGACAAGGACGGGCGAGAGTCATCCAAGATCACCATCGAAGCTTGTAGCAAATGATTTGGTGAACCAGCTAAGTGAAGGTGACTTTCAGACAAATTTTTTTGAAACTTTCCGACAAGTTCACGAGCTGTGTTATAGTGGGGACCAGTCACGCAGACAGATGCCCACCAGCCAATCCAAAGAATCATCACAGCTGGGCTAAGCTCACGCTATAGCGACAAGCTTCCGAAAAAGCTTCGTCCTTTTTCTCCCCGTGCCCACTCATCCTCCTGAACTTTGCGTCGTGCGGTTGCATGTGATTCTCTGCCAAGCACAAGGACTCCAAGCCCTGTATAAAACCAGAGCCACCTCCACACGCAGATCCTCTCTCTTCGGTGTTCACAAGATGAAGACGAAGCTCGCTCTTCTTTTCGTCATCGCCATTCTTTTGATCGAGGTACGTTCTTATTGTGGCGGTTCCGACAATCCCGTGAATCGTTTCTCTGATGAAGAGCGTGTAATTATTAGTCTACGATCGTCCAAAAGTGTGTCATTTCGATGATGTTCTTGGTTGTTAAGAGGACTTCCATATGCCCCCAGTTTATCAACTCTCATATTTTGGTGTCGGCGTTATGTGCATGTTCTAGGCTTTTGCAGAGGCTTCGTCGGCAGCTGATGCCAGTCACGCCCTCGCCAGTGTGAGTTCAATCGCTGCTCCTTAAAACAGTCTAATATGATTCTTTGTATCCCTTCCAAGAAGGGATTTTGTTGTTCTGCAGCAACCGTACAGTATACTTGTTGCGGGGTTTTTCCTGAACATCTCCATAATTGATTACGAAAAATGTTTTCATGATCGCCAACAATTTATATCCAAATATTTTCATCAAAGTATCTTTTCATTTTCATGTTATTCATTTTTCGCGAACTAAAGACACCCCGTAAGGCTTGACGGGAGTGTCCTTTGTTTCGACCACCATTTGCAGATGAACGGAGGAGCGAGTGGGAATACCGGCATTGACAAGCGACATCAACATCATCCTCGCAAGATCAGTAAGTTTGATGGCGTCCTTAAGCCCGATACCATTTACTATGAAGATGTTTTGTATAGCTGGAAATGCATCAATGTCTGTGTAAACCCAGTTGAAATATATTGGAATTTCTTTGCGAAAATTGGCTCTTTAACCATTGTCGTAGCTCACCGTATGTGAAGACCTTAAAGAGAAAACGTATATGCATCATTACCAGAACATGCATAGCTAGATAACTAAAGCATCGCAGCATTTCTGTAAGGAACATCCGTCAGTCGGACAGTTTTGTTTCCACAAGCAGCCTCGAGGTCATAAAATGTGCACATTTGGGGTAATAAGACTTTCCCTAATGTGATTAGGCCGCAATGACCCGTCTATAGGTCCTACCTCCGTGGTACAATACGTACATTCGCGTTTGTGCAATCTGATTTTGCTGGTTTTGTGACGTCTTGAACACAGATTGCGGCTACGCTTGTGCAAGGAGATGCAGCAAGTCGTCGCGCAAGAACGTGTGCCACAGAGCGTGCAAGACGTGCTGCGCGAGGTGCCACTGCGTGCCGCCCGGGACCTATGGCAACAAGAGCGCCTGCCCTTGCTATGCCAAGCTCAAGACCCACGGAAACAGACCCAAATGCCCTTGAAATGGCAGCTCTCAACGTCTTAGTTCTTTGGTTTTACCCAATTTAATGTCCTTGATGTGTAATGATGTGAGTTGAGTTCTCCCTGATTTGTGAGCGCTTTTGTTTAGCTAGGAATTATCTGCTATTTGAATGATGATGCCATCACTAATAAAAATCGACCTTCTTATTAGTCCTTGTGCTGTACTATATGGCCCATTGATGCTCCTCCCGGTTTAGAATACATGTTCGGGACATATGGAAGATATTCCGTTGCTCTCCCTTAGACTCTTCGTATCTATCATGATAGGGCACGTATCTCGTTTACTCTTTATCGTGAAATATACAGAAATGACACAATTTTCTGTTTTTAGTAACCGAGTTAGGGAAATCCTAAGGGAATTTTGAGTGCATCGACTGCACATTGTACCCGGTGCAGTCCTTGCAGATCGTGCACATTTGTACCTAGGTGCACAATACATCGTAAAGTCTGAAACCAAGTGGATTTATTTTTTGTCCCATAATCCCCCAATAGTATACATGTAATGATATGTCATATTTGTGTATCACCTTTTTTTTTCCAATCGGATTTTTTTAAGCAAAAGAAATCTTCTTCATAATCACTATAATTCAAGAAATTTCTTTTATCATTTGGCTATAGGATGATTTGAGTTATTCCTTAATTAATTTTGTACTAATAATCAGAAGTACAAGACGTATCATATATGATATATCAATTTAAGCATATTGAAATTAGTAATCACACATTTTTAGGTTTAATACTTAAAAAAATCCTTAACTTTAACATCGTCCCAATTATATTCAAAACCTTTTTTTTGTCTTATAAAGAACTCCAAACTTTTACTTTTGTCCCAATTCTACCCGCCTAATACCAAAAAAAAAAAAAACTTTAGCAATAGTCTCAATTATATCAAATTTTTTGTCTCATAAAAAATCCTTATTACTTTTGTCCCAATTCTACCACTGTCAGCCTTCTGTCCATAATTATTGTCAGTTAATCTTACGTGGCTCAAATTTTTTAGCTGACCAATGAATCTTTGAAATTTGAAAACAGTTCCAAATAATCAGATCTCCATGTCTAGACATTCTTTGGACCATTGGGTATCGGGAAGAATTCGAAACGCATCATCTTGAGTGGCTCTACTTGTCCAGACAATGTGTAGGGAAGCAGACAAGATAAGAGTAATGGGAGAATTTTTTCATGGCAACTTTGTTGAAGTGTAATTCATTAACAATGCGAAAATGCAACATAGGATTAATTAACAATGATTTTGAACAGAAGGCTAATGGTAGTCGAAGTTGGGAGGCAAAAGTAAAGGTTGGGGACTTTTTATGAGACAAAAAAGTGTTGGATAAAATTGGGATAGGTGTTAAAGTTGAGATTTTTTTTTTGGTATTAAGCCGATAGAAGTGGGACAAACGTAAAAATTAGGGGTGTTTTTTTATGAGAGAAAAAAAGATTGGATATAATTGGGACATTTTCTAAAGTTAGTTTTTTTTTTTGGGGTATCGGGACCACATTTTTAATCTATTTTCTTGAATGATAACTCCTCGTAATTTTGCAACCCTAACGAAATCGCATTAAAAAAAAAGCATATGCACGAAAAATATCTATCGAATTTCCATACGTCATAAAATTAGTGACGTAATCGAGATTTCACAACACCATCCAAATATCCAGGTGAATTGGTTATATCCTTATATCCAAAATGTTATTAACAAATTAGAAAATTTTGGATGTCACAAGTTTTCTCTTTAGCGGGTCGAACTGAAACTGGTTTTCCACCATTGGTTGAATCGATCGGTGATGTCTTCATTAAGGCACATCCGCTTAGGTCTCCAAACTACAGTTGACTTCTTGTACTTCACCTTGAGTTTGACGGGACATCGTATTCTCCATATTATCTTTAATTCTCCACATCTATCATGATTCTGTATAAAGCCCCTTTGAATGTACACATCCCAATTAACCTGCAACTGATATTATAATGCTTGCCATAGTCAATTTGTAAGTACTATAACTAATATACAAGTTTTTACACAGTTCTCTATCCTGCATATTCTTTGCAGGAGGGTCGCATGATCTTTTACTGCCAAAATTTGCGAAATGCCACTTAGAGTCTTAAATGTCATCTTGTTGACTTTTCCCTCTTATTTCCATTTATTTCATAGATTTGTGTCCGGTTTTGTCCTGGCGGTATCTTTCCCTATAATCCTTCTTTGACAATTTTGGTCGCTGTTACCTTTTGAAGTCCATAATGCCAAAACTGGGCAAGCGTGATGAGTATAAATCACCGCCCATCTCTCCATTTTTTCATGTACTTCTCCTTTAGCTTATTTCAAGGTTTATACGCTCTTTATCTATCTTTGCCATGGCTGTTTATGAGGTCCTTCTCATGTCGGCCATGGCCATGGTAGTTTCTGCTGTAGACGGTAATTGGTACGATGCTCGAGCAACCTTTTACGGCGACATGAGTGGTGGAGAAACCATGCGTAAGTAAAACCTCTTGGCCAGGAGAAAGAAAGAAGAGCCTTGCCCCAATCTTATAATCCCTTCTTGTAGTCCTTTGCGACAACCATATACAGATGGATAATTAGGCTATTTGATGTCCCTAAAGTAAGTTTGTTGATATGTTTCTCCTTCGTATTTATTACTTGTAGAGGGAGCTTGTGGATATGGTGATCTTTTCAAACAAGGATATGGACTAGCAACGGCGGCGCTAAGCACGGCCCTTTTCAATGACGGACTTAGTTGTGGTGCTTGCTTCGAGATCTATTGCAACAACGACCCGCAATGGTGCATTCCAAAGGCCGGCTCGATCATAATCACGGCGACAAACTTTTGCCCTCCAAACTATGCTTACCAGGGCTCCTGGTGCAATCCTCCGCAAAAGCATTTCGACCTTTCTATGCCAATGTTCACGAAGATCGCGTACTATAAGGCCGGTGTTGTCCCCATCCGCTATCGCCGTGTCTTGTGTTCCAAGCAAGGAGGAGTCAAGTTCGAGATTAAGGGAAACCCCTACTGGACACTCGTGTTAATTTATAATGTCGGCGGTGCCGGAGACGTGAACGCCATGAAGATCAAGGGCTCAAACACACAATGGATTGCTATGACTCGTAACTGGGGGCAAAACTGGCAGACTGGAACTGTTCTCACAGGGCAAAGCTTGTCATTCCAAGTAACCGCGAGTGACGGAACTACGGTAGAATTTGATAATGTGGCGCCTGCTGGGTGGCAATTTGGGCAGACATATGACGGGGGAAAGAACTTCTAGTTCGTCCATTTTCATTCCAATGCTTGTATTACGTTGTTTAAAGGGATTGATGTGTTGATTTCAAGTTCATTTTTCCATTTGTAAGAGGGTTATTGAATAAACTTGATTCCCAGTTAATGCCATCCACAGTCTCCTTTTTCACTTTCCATCGTCTGTCTTAATTCCTACCGTCAGTCAAACAAACTTCATTTCGATTTCGATTCGTCTATCAGTTGTTCGTGACAAAACCCTGCTTTTTCAAAGTCATGCGTTGGTGAAAAAATTGGCGGAGATATGATTGATTGTAATTAATACTATAATATCACTATCTTGTCAAAATCACAAATGCTCATTTACTCTTAATTAGGTTGCTACTCAATGGATTGCTTGATAAAATTTGAGCACTATGAGAAAGACCAATGGGGGCGATCAATTACAAGCCCATTTATTACTAATCTCAGCGGTTGAAGGGATGCGAATGAAAACTCGAATGTGAGATTCAAACAGAAAGTGTTTTGCACTCGATAACGCGAGGAATCAAGATCCTTGTGCTATATCTCTTCTTGCCATTTTAACAAATCGGCATTTTACTCGTATATGATTGTACGGATTTACTCTTCTAGAAAATTATTCACAAATTGAAAGGTTCCTCAAAATTTCAGAAAAATTTAACTAGTTAGGTGGTAACATTCTTATCTTGAACCTGTGATACCAAAACGAATCTTTAATTAGTGAAAATTACCAAAAAAAGTCCTAAAAGCTATTGTAATTGTGTCAATTCAGTTTGAATTATTTTTTTTTTCAGTTGAGTTTTAAACCTTTTGCAATTGTGCCAATTTAATAAATTTGTTTGACTAGTGCCGACATGGACAATTCTTAATAATGTTTTAATATATATTGAATTTTAATTATTTTTATCATATTTTTCTATTTTTTTCTTTGCTCTTTTTTTGGGGTTAGAGCCGATGAGTGTTCACTGGCCGGCGGAGGTCATCGGCCATAACCAAGAAAAAAAAAGAGAAAAGATAAGAAAGATAGAAAAACATTATTAGAAAATAAAAAGTAATTAAAAATTCACAAAAAAATATTATTAAAAATTATCTACGTCAGCGCCGGCCGGCTAAATAGACTAAATTGGCATAATTGCAAAAGGTTTAGAAATCAATTGGGGAAAAAAAAAATTAAGACTGAATTGTCACAATTGCAATAGGGTTAGATCTTTTTTGGTAATTATCCTCTTTAATTACAAAAGCTGTAAACTTTATCTAGGTTATTGACAAACCAAGGATACTGCGAATTTTAAGAAGGTTTAATGTGTGAGGATGTTCTCTCTCATAGAAAACTATTCGCACATGGAATGGTTCCTTAATTTTTCAGAAGGTTTAATCAACTAGGTGGCAACATTCTCATCTTCAACCCGTGCTACCATATCATCCATTTAATTACGAAAGTTGTAAACCCTGTCTAGGGTTTCGACGAACCAAACTTTGCAGGAGTATTGCTTGACTTTTCCTGTACTTGCCAAACTCTGTGAACAGCCAGTAGTTGTATCCTTTCGTATGACCATTCATATCCCTGCCATTCAGCTAGATATAATTTGTGTCCAGTTTTGTCCTGGCTTTATCTTTCCATATAATCCATCTTCGGCAATTTTTGTCTCAGTTTCCTTTTGAAGTCCATAATACCAAAATTGGGCGAAGGTGACAAGTATAGATCACGGGCCATCTCTCTATCGTTTCATGCACTCTTTCTTTAGCTTATTTCGACGTTTTACGCTCTTTATCTCTCTTTGCCGTGGCTTTTTACAAGATTTTTCTCATATTGGCTATGTCCGTGGTAGTTTCTGCTATAGACAATAATTGGCACGAAGCGTGTGCAACTTCCTCCGGTGACATGAAGGGTGGAGAGCCCATGCGTAAGTACAATCTCTTGGAAAGGAGAAAGAAAGAAGAGCCTTGCCCTAATCTTAGTATCCCTTCTTGTATTCCTTTGCGAGGACCATATACAGATGGATAATTAGGCTATTTGATGTCCCTACTTGCAGTAGGAGCTTGTGGATATGGAGATATTCTCAAAGATGGATATGGACTAGCGACAGTGGCGCTAAGCATGGCCCTTTTCAATGACGGACTTAGTTGCGGCACCTGTTTCGAGGTTTATTGTAACAACGACCAAAGTGGTGCAATCTGAAGGCCGGCTCGATCATAATCACCACAACAGACTTTTGCCACCCGGACTACATTAAGATGGAGGACGTCTGGTGCAACCCTCCGCAAAAGCATTTCAACCTTTCTATGCAATGTTCATGAAGATCACGTCCGGTAAGGCCGGAGTCACCCCCGTCCGCTATTGCTGCGTCTTGTGTTCCAACCAAGGAGTGAAGTTCTAGATGAGGGAAGTCCGCAAGTTACAATTGTGCTAATTTATAACGTCGGCGGTGCCGGTACATGAGCGCCGTGAAGATAGAGGGTTCAAACAACCAATGGATGGCTATGACTCGTAGCGGGGGCCAAAATTAGTTGATTGGAACTCTTTTGAAGGGGCAAAGCTCGTCGTTTCAAGTCACCATAAGTGACGGGACCACAATAGAATTTGATACTGTGGTGCCTGCTGATTGGCTGTTGGGACAGACATTTGAAGGGGAAAAGAATTTCTAGTTTGACCATTTTAAGTGCTTGTATTTTGTTGTTTAAAGAGATTGATGCGTTGATTTCAAGTTCATTTTCCGTTTGGTAGAGAGTTATTCAACAAGTTGATTCCCAGTTAATGCCATCGTCCATCCTCACCATTTTCACTTTCCACATTCTGTCATTCCTACTGTCAGTCAAAGAACTTAGGAAAATTCATCATACATCCATGTCTTTTCTAAGCCATACATTAGCGAAAAAAAATTATTTGATGTTATATGCTCTCCACCATCATCATTATGAAAAAATTATCAAAAAAGTCCAGGAGACAGAACTTTGGATTGGTGAAGTGCATTAACACACCATTGGGGCCTACATAATATCGCCAGCCAAGGTTATAGTGCTTCTTCGGCTCACCACTAACGAAGAATCTAACTTCCGAAAACAAATGCCGGGAGAGATATTTGCTGACACAAAGACAAATCTCCTATATTCTCAATATTCAAGTCATTGTCTTACATTTGAGATTTCGCCACTTTTACAGAGGAACTACTACATAGGAAATTGATAAAACATTAAAGACATACGAACTACCTAATAAAGACCAATAAAGACCTAGGAACTAGAGAAAATAGTAAAACACTTGGAAACTAGAGCTTTGACTCTTGAAGCCTCCAACTCTTTAGTACTCACAAAATTTGGACTTGAGTTTTGTTCACCATCCTTGGTAGCCAAATAGTCATCATTGAAGATCACCAAACATCGATAGAAATCGATGAGAATAACCTCTAGTCATTAAGTAGTTGGATAGGGAGTCTCGAAATCGAAAATAAACTTGTACATCGATATCTTAGTAACCAATTGACAATCGTGAAATCGACAATTTGACCATCGAATTGACAACTCTCTAGTGCAATCGATAAATTCAACATGAACTTGTCGACAAGGTCCGAAGCTCCCGCGTCATCGTGCCGTTTTAAAAAATTCGCAATATGCTTGCATATGACCGTTCGAATATTCTCTTGTAGAAAATTATTCACACATTGAATGGTTCCTCAAATTTTCAGAAAATTTAACAAATTAGGCGGTAACATCTCATTTAGGAGAATTAGCAAAGAAATGCTAAACTTTTTGTATTTATTTCAATTTAGTCCATCTGTCAATTTTGGCTAGTCGACGCTGACGTGACATTGCTGCCACTCATGTAGACTTTTTAAAATAATATTATAACAATTTCTTGAATTTTTATAATTTTTTTTTTATCTTTTATCTTTTCTTTTTTTCTCTCCACTTAAGGCTGACGAAGGTTTGGATGCCCTCACTGGCACTGGGTGAAGGCGTTGCAGCCCCTCACTTTGATTTCACGAGGGCCGCGATGCCCTCATAAGATTTGGCCAGGCAAGGGTGCCATAGTCCCTGCCAACCTAAGTGGAGGGAAAAAACTAAAGAAAATATAAGAAAAAAAGAAAAAATTTGAATATTATTTTGAAAAGTCCACGTCAACGTTGGTAGTGTCACATCAATGTCAACCGGCTAAAATTGGGCGAATGGATTCAATTGGCACAAATGCTAAAGGTTTAGAACTAAATTGTCAAAGAAAAAATTTATGATTAAATTAACACAGTTGCAATAGGTTTATGACATTTTTGGTAATTTTTGCCATCTTATCTTCAAGCTGTGCTACCAAAATGAATCTTTAACTACAAAAGATGTAAACTCTATTTGTGTTTTCGACAAACCAAATATATTGTGAATTTCAAGAAGGTTTAATTTGTAAGGATGTTCTTTCTTATAGAAAACTATTCACATATGGAATGGTTCCTCAATTTTCAGTAGGTTTAGTCAATTAGGTTGCAAACATTCCAAAGCACATATTTAATTACGAAAGCTGTAAACTCTATCTAGGTTTTCAACAAACCAAGTATATTGCGAATTTTAAGACGGTTTAATTCATAAGGATGTTCTTTCTCATAGAAAACTATTCACACGTGGAATGGTTCCTGAAATTTTCAGAAGGCTTGCTCAATTAGGTTGCAACATTCCAAAGCATATATTTAATTACTAAAGCTGTAAACTCTATCTAGGTTTTCGATAAATCAAGTATATTGCGAATTTTAAGAAGGTTTAATTTGTAAGAATGTTCTTTCTTATGGAAAACTGTTCACACATGGAATGGTTCCTCAATTTTTTTAGAAGGTTTAGTCAGTTAGGTTGCAACATTCCAAAGTATATATTTAATACGAAAGCTGTAAACCCTATCTAGAGTTTCGACAAACCAAACTTTGCAGGGTATCGCAAGATTTTCCCTGTACTTACCAAACTGTGGGAGCAGCCAGTACTGATATCCTTTTGTATTACCATTTATATATCACTGCCATTTTGTGTGCAGTTTTATCCTGGTTTTCGATTTCCATATAATCCAGCTCTGGCAATTTTTTTGTCTTTGTTTCCTTTTGAAGTCCATAATACCAAAATGGGCGAAGGAGACGACTATAAATCACTGGCCAGTTCTCCATTGCTTCAATGTGCTTCTTCTTTAGCTTATTCAACGTTTCACGCTCCTTATCTCTGTTTGCCATGGCTGTTTATGAAGTTTTTCTCATGTTGCAATGGCCATGGCGGTTTCTGCCATAGACACTAATTGGTACGATGCGCGTGAACTTTCTACGGGAGTGAGGCAGCAGAACGTATGATGAGTAAAAATCTCTTGGCAAGGACGAGGGAAAAAGGAGAGCTTGCCTAATCTTGTAACCCTTCTTGTATGCCTTTGCGGAGAACCATTATTACAGAGGGATATCGCTATTGATGCACTAAGATTGTTGATACGTATCTCTGTTGGGGCATTACCTGCAGAGGGAGCTGTGGATATGGATGATCTTTTCAAACAAGGATATGGTTAGCGAGCGGCGGCGCTGAGCACAGGCGCATTTCAATGACGGACTCACTTGGGGTGATGTGCTTCGACATGCTTTTGCTACAACGACCCAAAAGTGGTGCATCGAAGGCCGGCTCGTCATAATCACCGCCAACAAACTTTTGCCTTACGAACTACACTAAGACGCCGACATCTGGTGCAACCCTCGCAAAAGCATTTCGAACTTCTATGCGAATGTTCACGAAGATCGCGTACTATAAAGGCCGGAGTCATCCCGGGCCGCTCATCGCCGCGTCTTGTGTTCCAGCACGGAGGAGTCAAGTTCGAGATTAAGGGAAATCTGCAATTTACCCTTGTACGTGTAATGTTTTATAACGCGTCGGTGCGGGAGACGTGAATGCGCAAAGATCAAGGGCTCGAACACCCAATGGATAGCCATGACTCGATAACGGGGAAAGTGCAGACTGAGGGCACTGTTTTGATGGGCAAAGCTTGATGGGGGAAAGAATTTCTAGTTTTCCC